>VCJN01003437.1:0-19963 GCA_006384855.1 Tetraselmis striata | reverse complement strand
CAAACCATGACCTCGAACAGCTCCACTCGCCTCGGCATCCTCGCAGTATAGCCACCTCCTGCCGGCACACATGCTCCCCTCCCGATGCACTAATGCCCCTCTTCGCCTCCCCCTACCGCGGCCATCTCCGACCAAGCCGCCACTACTCAGCGTCTCTCGCCGCCCCCGCCCCCTTCCCCCCACGCTGGCCCCCGTTCAGCCGTCGCGCCTGGCACGGTTTCGCTTTGCCGAGACAGTAAATAATACCGCATCAGGCGTTGCTTCGCCGCGCTCAGTGCCGGGGGGGGGGGGGGGGGGGGGGGGGGGGGCGCTCCCGCATCTTAGCGATGATCCGGCGGCACACCTGCTCCTCCAGCTCCGCCGTCAGCTGGCGCGCCTCCTCAGAGGACAGCATCGCGCGCAACAGCAGGCGCGCCTGAGCCGAGCGGCGACGGGTGCTGGCGGGCTATCTCGCGACGCCGGCTCGCACCGGAGAGTGGCAGGGTACGCCGCGGGGTGGCGATCGACGAAGCGGTCCGACAAGTGGGTAGCGGACCGACCGCTACCGTGCGAGGTCGGTGTTAAAAGAATGCTGCGCGTGTGCAGAGAACTGACTGGCCAGGCGGCAAAGCAAGGCACGGCAAGCCGGGCAGCGACGCTGTGGTTTGCTCCCCGCAGCCGGGTACTGTTTCCTCTTATCCCTTGCGAGTAGTCGTTGCTGCCCTGATGATAGCGACTAGCGACTAGTCGCTGTGTAGCGTTCCTCCGCGTGGGCACTGCGCCTGGCGGAGCGCTGGTCGCGGACGACGCAGATTAAATCCTTTAAAATAAAAATAGCGACTGCATATATGCCAGTACTTTTACTGTATGTAGATGACACACCACTAGGCAGGTCCGATTTAATCTTATGTTTTAGAACCCCCCCCCCCCCCCCCCCCCCCACCCCCCCTGTTTCCACCCCCCCTCTACTTTATTTATGTCGATCTCACAGTACTTAGTAGAACATGCCCAAAGTTGCATAAAAACTATCACTAGCATGACTTTTTTTTAATGGTTTCAATGCATGGCTGTGTGCAGAAAGGTGTTCCCTGCCACATGCAAGCATAAAATGGAGAGGGGGTGGGGCACTTTTTGGAACCATCACCATATTACAGTCAGCATCATGACAAAGCAACCATACGGTGGCCTATCCACCCCTCCATGTAGTACTATGATGCTGCTAAGCTGCTGTATGCCTGGCCTGGATATAAAAGACTTTCCGTGCGTTCCCTAGACGCTATCCACGAAACCAACACAGTATAGTCACGGCGGCGGTGCGGGGCTGAGCCCCCAGCCGCTCATGCACCGCTCCCAGCCGCCAAGTACTGCTCAAGTACGTGAACATAAAGTTGAGGCCACTTACAAAGTGAACCCCCCCTCTGTTTCTCCGGAAAGTAGAGTACTAAAACATAACATTAAATCGGACCTGCCTTATTTCGGTCGCTCGAATAATTTTTCTCAACAATAATGCTATGTTGATATAATTTTAATATTAACAATATAACATGTTCGATGCCGATGCTACTACAGGAGCGCACGATTATATTATCATCAATAATAATAATATTATACCACTATTAATACTATTACTACTACCATATCAGTATTGTTATTGCTATTACCATTACCATTGCCATGACTGTGTTACTATTACTACTATTATTACTATAGTATCATTATTATCATATGTTATCATTATTTCATTATTATTGTTTTTTTTTTGCTATTGGCCACATGTACATATAGCACGAAGAACTGCACTCCTGCGGATAATATTGCTTGCGCTTCTGTCAACTGCCAATTCATTATTATTATGTAACCCGTTATTATAGTTGATGTATATTAATAGTAGTAGAATCGACCGAGAAAAAACTCAAAACATATCTAAAGTAAGTAGAAGCAAAGTTCGCCCCGGTCATCGGCCGAAGCCTCCCCGCACGTGACCCGTGCGCCAACTGCAGCTGTAGTAGGTCTGGCATGGCCCTTAGACCATTTCCTCATGCGAACCCCAAGGGACCCATGCATCAAATAACTCCGTGTCGATATTGCCCTCGCAGGGAGATCCAGGACGTTTTGTGTAAGAGACTTCCACTGCTCGGCGGAGCGGACAAGGAATAACCTACCTGTACTGCTTTGGTAAGATTTGATGAGTACTTGAGGAGTATGTATATGGCGACAGCAGGTCGCTATGTGAGTTGTCAGAACAATGTGCTACCGACAGCAGGACATTTACAACTAGGCAGCTGCCGCGCAGATGGGGCAATTTCTCATATACCCACTTAAGCTATGGTGACGTATCCCGATACCGCATTACAGAATGATGCAAGCATTATAACAAACAATGTATACACACATAGGCATGAGAAGACTCCAGATGGGGTGCAGACAGCTCATTAAATACCTAATATATTTGTACAGTCTCAAGCAGATTGGATATATGACTGTGCATTCATCATGATTGCGCGCATCCTTAATGGATAAATTAAAAATTCTGATGTTCCGGCCGCTTCAGGCCTGCGCCCTGGTTGCACACAGCTGGTGGCCGCCTGGCAGACAAGATCGAAGACGTCTGCCGTCTCTCCGCAAGCTTTGGCAGCGAGGTCAAAACTCAGGAGACTCGGCGCTGTTTTGTACACTGTTTTTACACAACATACATTAGAACACGTACATCCATCAGATGCCGGTTGAATGAGACTTAGCAGGAATTTGTATAGTTATGTACCTTGTTAAATAGATTGCACCAATGAGGATTTGTACATCTCAAGTATTACTATGATGCAGTCCTACTGTACTAAACCACTATGAAAGAGCTGTACGCGACCGGGTCGTTGGCCATCCCAATGTTTGCCGCCGAGCTGGAATGTTTCAAAATGTGGCTAGTTCCAACATTGCCATTGTCACAGTCCATGACATATCACAGGCTGTGACAGCAAGTATGAGAAGATGGCAACGTACATCGCAAAGGAACGTATTGCTTCAGCTTGATGCACTGGCGGCCTGCTCATTCGCTGTGGTTATGCCGTTGCTCATCTTTCATCTTCTCCAGTTTCGTAGCCAAGGCCTTCCGCCGGAGACGCACCTTGTGCTTTTCCAGCTTGGCCCGGCAGCTGCGCTTGGTGCCTTCAAACTCGGATACGTTATGGAAGTTGCTGCGATGGCACAAGTGTTATATCCAGTCGCATATTCAGAATCAGGCATCGAAATCGTGCTCTCAGATGATAAATCAGCGATCTATAGCATGTTCCCAACTTATACTGCACGTAGTCAGGAACATTACCTCAGGAACATTGGCATCGTCACAGCCTAGTCGTCAAGCACGCACTACTCATCGTCCGAGGCCGCGAAAATATGGTCATTTCAACCCCACGATAACTAACACCTCCGAAATCCAAAATCTCGCGAAAAACATTTAAAGTGAGCAAGCCCGGTATTTGCATGTGTTAATAATATTAACCCTGAGACAGACGACCGCCAATGCGGAATAGTATCGCAAATGGCATTCTCACAAATCGGCACGCAAACAAGCAGTCGAGAGGAGGGAATACCTGCACTGCTGGCAGTAACGCATCTCGACGTTGTCGATTACGACTGATGGCTTCAGGATGCAGGTCTGGCAAATCTTTCGCCGCCGACTGTATTGACTGGCGCCGGCCAACGGCACCTGACAGGTCGCCACACGGCAGACCTGCTTTTCGGGCGGGTGCCCCGGATATCCTCGAGGCGTTCCGGGCCACCAATTGGAACCGCTGCTGATGCCGCCGTGAGTATAGCTGGGCTGCCTTGCGCCAAAGCCGTCCAAATGAACGGGCTGGTTGTTGCACCCTGGGCGGGGTCTTTTATTCTGAGAAGCCACCGGTGCATTGTTTATCCGGGCACGCGTACAGGTAGTCTCCGCGGTAATCGTGCTGGGCATTCTTTGAGACTGGTACTCCACTCGGTCGCTGGCGTGCTCGGAAAATCCCGGGGCAGAGTGCCTGCGATATCCGAAGTCAGAAGTACCGGTCGGCGGCGGCGCAAAGTCCGGGTGGAAGAGGCCGGGCCCCGCCGAGTAGTGGTGATGTTGGCCGAAGATTATCTGCGACGACGAAATGCGTTGAAACCATAGCGACCTGCTAGAGCCAGCACCGATAGGAAGAAATGCCGGGTGTACTGCGCGGTATTGGGAGGCGACAGCAGTGGGGGCGTCGTGATAATTTCGCGAGTCATCGGAGCACGATGACGGGGCGGGGTTCGTATTATTCATGCCTGCTGCCCGTTGTGCCGTATTAAGGTCAGCAAACGGCAGTTGCTTCTCGCTCTGATTCATCTCCGAGGACCCGGGCGAGGGACGCTGCACGCGTGAAGCGGCTGCAATAGATACGAGGTGCCTGCTGAGGTCACGTTGGGGCTTATTCTCGTGCTCGAAGTCGGCGGCGACCGCTGACAATATATCCCACTCAAAGCTGCTGGTAGCAGCCGGCGTCGACGGCATGCTGCGGCACGAGGTGCTGTCCATGACGGGCGCGCCGGAAGTATTAGTCATTTCGTCGTGCCTCCACGTCCGCGGTGTTGAAACATTCCCGGGTGTTCGTCCTTTCGATTATGCTGCCTGCATTTGAAGATTGAAAGCGCCTGGGCATCGGTTGGCAGGAGGGACGAGACGAGAGCCCTGAGGCAATACTCGATTGTGCGATTCTGGGCTGAAGACAGCGCCCGGCTGCCAGGGCGGGCCTTGGCTCTGCGGCCTCATATGCTCGCCAGAATATTCTCCATCAGGACTGCGTTCGCCACTATCGTCCCGCATGCTGCGCGGTCCGGGGTGCGTGTACGCGTGTATACGTCTTTGCATAGACGATAGCGGACCCTGTGAGGCCGGACAGTGGCGGCCGGAAGCGTCCCCGCGAGCGATGTGTACTGTTGGGATGTACTTACGGATGTCGACAGCAATAACTTGCTGTGATATGTAGAAAATTCTCGTATAATACGTTTACGCGCAGAGAAATCCTGCTTAGCGACTACACGACGCGTCGCCGAGGCGCGTGTATAACATACTGCGCACGACGATGGTACGAGTAGGGCAGTACAGGTAGTACTGTACGAGTCATCAATTTAATTTTCCTACCACTTACCGATCACTGACATTCATTTAAGCTTGCGGAATGCTCCGGCAATATTTGCTTTGTGGCTATAATAAACCAACCGAGCGTCGAACCATAACCACTACCGGCGCGGCCGTAATTTCGCAATTTCAAAGTTGAGTCTGGTTTTGCCAAAAAGGTCGCGCAGGCTGTTTTACACGGTCAAGAGCCGAAATTGGCAGGAAGGTTTAGCGAAAAGCGTGGAGGGAAAACGGAGTCAGGGGGGGCGCTGCGTGGAACGCAGCGAAAACTGGAAGATGGCAGGCTCAGCTGTTCTGGCTGCTTTTATGTCTACTCGTGCTGCACCCAACAAGGGCGCAACAACAGTTACTAGTTCCCGTACCACTGCGCAGCACTTGTAGCTGAAAAGCGGTTAGGTCAAGGATGGAAACCCCATAAACTAGTTTAGATCATTTCAAAGTTGAGTCTGGTTTTGCCAGTCTTGAGCGAACGTAGAGAGCGGTGGATTGACGGAGAAGGGGTAGCGCCAAGTCATGAAGGAGGCACTGGGAAGGCCACCGCTGCGGAGTCCTGTTGGACTTGGAAGTGGCGGAGGGGGGCGATGTGTCCAAAGAAGAACCACGCGCCAGGAGAAGGAAGAACGTTGGGGTCGATGTAGTCCAGAACGACATCGGAGTTAGTGGCCCAACCGCCTTGGTAGCGGATGTGGGACAGTGGCGCTCCGATGGCGTTTGCTGCAGAGGCTGCGCCCTTGCGTAGACTGTGGGAAGTCCAGGAAGTGCCAGCATGAGGGGCAGCGTTGACTAGGTTGACTGCTGTAGACAACCAGTCTGACATCGTAGCCGCAGTCCAAGGTTTTGACTGCTCAGCCACATTGACAGCCCAGAAGTTGGAGGCAGCCAAGCCAACAGTAACCAGGGGGACAGACTGGACGTTGTCGATGAAGTAGCGCAAGAGTCGTGCCACTCGAGGGTGCTCGGACACTGGAAGGAGAAGTACGCGCAGGTCGTCGGGTCCCCGACGGCCAGCGCGACCCTTCTCGCGGTAGATCTGCAAGGTGATGTTGTAGGTGTCGACATGCACATCTTGCACTCGACAGGAGACGCCAGTAAGGCCCCTGGCAAAGAACAGGAAGTTGACAACCGAGGCCAAGAGGGCTCGGTAGTCGAGGTGGGACTCTGGGTAAGGAGCAGACACAATTAGCTCGGCCTTTGAGACGAAGCGGTAAGCTACATCCGCAGGCAGAGGGACACGCAGAGGGGCAGCGTCAAGTCGGCGCTGCCGCAACATTAACCCACGCCTTGCCGAAGTGAGGTGTAGGCTGTCCTTGGCGATCGGGACGAGGTTGTGCAGCTCGAAGAAGGTGTTGATGGCAGACAGGTAGGGCTGCAGCGACTTAGCTGCGATGTGCCCTCGCTCCCCGATCCAGGCAACGTACCGAACAACAGTAGCAGTAGTCGCTTCCAGCGGGCTGATGTTCTCGGAGTCGTGGCAGAACTCAGCGAACTGAGACAGTCTGCCGGCGTAGCTCTTGAGGGTCTGCGCGCTGAGGGAGCTGGAGAGCAGGTCCAGCGTTCGCTGGCCTAGCTCGTCTGAGCCGAACGCGTCCTGCAGCCGAGATCGCAGTGACGCAGCCCATGGAGCGATAGCTGCGGGCTCGTCGATTACGTAAGTGCGTCGTTTTACTGACAGAGTTCCACCGGCACGGCTACTGTTCGCAAAGTACTCGGCAGCAGCAGTTAGGTTCCCGGCGGTTGGCCGGTAGTTGCTGGACGGGTTTGCAGTAGTTCCAGTACGGGTTTGCGGGGCTAGGTTCAGGTAAGAGGGCCGCCCCGCGCGCCCTTCGCGCTCGTAGCGCCTGTCCCGTGCGTAACGTACACGCGCGAAACTTGGTCGTTGCGAACCGGTTGTAACACGTAGTGTAACAACCGACGAACGCAGAGATGGGGTTGTAAGAAAGGCGGATGGTTGAGCCGCCATGTGCAGGCGTGCGGATGGTTGAGCCGCACTCGGCTGTAGCTGTAAGAAGCGCCGCACCGAGGAAGGTCTAAATGAAGTCTGTAAGGTGGGGGGGTCAGGTCCTGACACAGGGCGCTCATCCCGCCGTTGAGCTGCAAGGGTGCGTCTTGCGGCGGTCACCGAAAGGTGGCCTCGCAAGGCTCCTGCAGCTCCGACGAGCGGCGCCCCACGCCGTCACTCGTGCTCACCTTCGCGGCCGCGTCCACGTCCGCCGCCACGTCCTCGCCCACGCCCGCGACCTGCAGCTGCAGCCGCTACTCGAGAAGTAGCGGTCGCCTTGGCGCTGCTGGCCACGGTCGCCTCGAAGACACGACGCTCGTAGTCCCTCATGAGGTCCCCAAAAATCGCAGAACCCAGATGCTCCGAAGCAGGCTGAAAATGCTGAGCTCGCAGCACGTCCAGAACACCTTGGTCACCGTGCACACGCTTGATCTCATTCAGCCTCCGCAGGAAGGCTAGACGAAAACGAAACGCCTTGTCGATGGCCTCGGCGTGATTCCGAGCTCTCGCGAGGTAGGGGGTGAAGTCCTGGTTAGTGGCGGGGACGTAAGGTAGCAGCTCGTCGAGCGCCACGAAAAGGGCGGCCATGTGGGCCCCGAAACACGACATCCACAAGTACTCCTCCTGGGCCGGCAGACGCCGGTCATCCTGCTTGAGGTACTCGTTCGTTAGGTCGGTGCTCAAAGGGAAAAGTCCAGGCACTCGGCTGACCGGTCGAACGGTACGGCCTCGTAACCAGAATCTGCTCTCTGCAGTAGCTCTGGCACCGCGAGGTAATCATCCTCGGCACTCACGGATTTTGCTCCGACACGGCCGCTCTGGGCTAGCTCTAGCAAGTCGGGGCGCTCTGCGGCTCCCCCGCTGCCTGTCGGCTGTCCCGCGAAGCGCTGCCCGGAGCCGGAGCCATGTGCCCCTTCTCCATCAACAACACGATCACGAGCCGTCAATTGTGCCACAGCTGTAGCCAGCTCTCGCAGTAATGAAGACTGGGCCCTCATATCTGCGTTCAGCGACTCCAACGTCGGCTCAGCGACGGGTTCTTCTCCATCTGGCATGTTAACGCACGGACGTACGGACGAGAATATCACACTCGGGTGGCGAGCCGGGTGTGGTCTTGAACAACCTGGGGTGACCTTGCTCGCAACGGGTTACGAGACAGTTTTTACATCGCTGCGTGGAACGCAGCGAAAACTGGAAGATGGCAGGCTCAGCTGTTCTGGCTGCTTTTATGTCTACTCGTGCTGCACCCAACAAGGGCGCAACAACAGTTACTAGTTCCCGTACCACTGCGCAGCACTTGTAGCTGAAAAGCGGTTAGGTCAAGGATGGAAACCCCATAAACTAGTTTAGATCATAACTGGATCGCTGCCTATTTTAAAAAGGCAGTTGCTTTGCAAGGGTTTCACTGTTGCCAGTCCTGACCCGGGGATGGAAAACAGAAAAATCACGTGGGAAAATCGCGCGACGATGACGAAAACTTCGCTGCCAAATACTGCTGTAGCGACCAAATCGGGGCGGTTTCAAATTTATTTATTCCCGATCCGTGGGGGAAAAACGGATCGCTTGTCGTACTACCGTACCGGTAGGGTAGTAGTCGGTATTGCTGAAGGTGCTGGTACGAGATACTAAACAGTAGCGATAAAGTAGCGCGAAAGTACAGGTAGTCGCTCTATAGTAGCTACATTTGGCAGTCATTAGGGAATAGATCCTTGCCTCCCTTATCTCATGTAAGTATAATCCTTGCCTCCCTTGAACCCCAAATAGAATCCACTGTCAACCAGATACCCGTAGGTAAACCCGGGACACGGGCCCCGCCGATATTGCCCTGAAATGAATCAGCCGGAACTCGATCCGGGGACCTGCTGCTGATCAGGAGACCTCCACCCCACCAGCGGACAGACGAGGGCCTGACAACGCGTACCAGGAGTACCTGTACAGCTTTATTGAAGTTGCCCGTAACGTTGTACTACGCGGTAGTCTCTTGTTGCTTACGCTTTTGTAATCAAAACCAGTAGTACCTGTATAGGGATATTGCCGCTGCTATTTATAAGATCATGCCCCCGCGGCGTCGATGAGCGCGGCGGAAGTAGTAGTACCTGTACACTATTTCTACATCATGAGTATACTGCATATAGCGCTACTCGTACCGACACGGCGCAGACCGCAAAAAATGTAAATTACATATTGTATTTTTACGGGGGGGACCTGGTTGGAATGTATCTTTGCAGCATGACTAGCTGCCCGTCGCGGGAGGGTTTTTATTACGAGTGTTGGACCCAGGGTACATCGGTACCCTGAATCCGCATTTTCTCTCTGTGAAATCCGCATTTTCCAGTGAAGAGCTACTGCCGTACGTGTGCCTAAGATGTACGACACCCAGCAGATGCTGTTAGAGTACGGCACTTAGACCTCTTAACAGATTGCCTTCTTTGATGGAGCGGTGCCTGCCCTAGTCGACACCTAGCCGGCTGGTATGAATTGTCAGCCTCGGCTCATGTAAATTCAGTCAACTGCTCTCCCAGACATGTTCCGACTCACCCATTCTCTCTCGTGACAGTGCCACTCAGCCATCACCACGGCGACAGCGACTACCTTTCGTCCATCGCCTACGGCTCACAGCAGCCCTTTGCCATCCCATTTTGCATCGACGTGATTCGACGCGTGCACGCCGACTCTTGCCGACTCTCCCCCCATCAATGACAGTGCCACTCAGCCATCACTTCGACAATCTCCCTCCGACAGGTTTTTGGGCCCTCTCCTTTGGTTCGACGTCTTGCCCCGTGCTCGAGCTCGACGCCTGTCAGAGGCTTCAACCTGCGTGTATTTCGACCCTCGACAGCTTTCGACGGTCGACGGCGACGTGCGACGAGATTTTTCTTCCCGCCCGCCCACCCCTGCGGTTATACATCTTCCAGCACAAGTGCGCCATCCTTCCACAATGTCTACCAGCATCACCACCGGCATGATGAACACCCCCATGGCCAATCTGGCTCGGCAGAGTGCGATCAAGACTGACCCTGGCAGCTCTCCACCACCACCTGACTTCCGTGATGATACCACTTCTATTTGACGACGCGTTCAGGCTGGACGGTGCATCAGACAGTGACTCATGAGGTGACATCCAGCATATCAAGCCGGCTGCAGTGAAGCCGACGCTCGACCTCAACAACGTCCCCATCTGGGACGACACCATCTCTCACGGGACAACGCTCAAGCCATCAAGATCTCTCTCGGCAGCGCCGGCTACTTAGATACCACCAAGGGCAAAGGCACCCGTCAGGAACAAATGATCCTCCTGGCAGCCCTGCGCCACGCAACAGCGAATTATCCCATGGCACTGGCCGTCGTCAACAGCATCAGCATGGACTCCAGAAATTGTGAATATACATCATGGAAGGTCCTTCTTACTGAGCTCCAGGGCTCGGCCATGGAGGAGCACAAGCGCTTGGAGGAGGAGATCACAGCAGGCTAGCTCCCGAATGAGCAAGTTCAGGTTCGGCGCTACCAGAACCTCTGGAATCTGTTGAGCAAGGCACATGGACAGTGGACCTTCAAGTAATACGTGGCCACCAACTACATCATCCGGGGACTTCGCCCAGACTACGATCATATCGTCGACACCACCATCTCGGCGGCCACTACTGTCAACGAGAAGCTGGCAACCATCATCAGCGCCGGATCGAACATGGAGGCGCGCAAGCGTCATCGTCAGCAGCGCGTCCGCGCATGCCCGCCAAACCTAATTTCCTACAACCCCAAGGACCTGCAGCACGCCACCAGGCCCAACGTTGTCTGCAGAAGATGTGGCCGTCCATGCCATACCCAGGAGCATTGTGTGGCCAGGCGCCATGCCAACGGCATGCGTATCCTGCATGACTCCACGCCGACCAGCACCATGAACGACCCTAGCTATGACCGCCATCAGCGCGCACCTGCGGAGCGTCGCGTCAACGCCAGCTATGGCCACAACCTGCGCGAAAACTACAACCATAAGGCGCCGCCAGGTCAGCATGCTCTACAACAACAACCGCACCAATCATGACATGCTCCAGCGGCAACAGCGTTGGACCAACCAGGGCGGCAACGACGGCATGCAGCGCCATCAGCAGCCGGTCGGCTTCGTCTCCCCGGCCGGACATCAGCACCAGGGGCATCAGCAGGCCAACAACAACTCCGACTAGCGGCCGACGGGACACCAGGAGGCCTACCCATTCGTGGGTGTGTCCCCGTCGGCACAGCACCACAACAGCATGCCCATCATGCTCACCTGCCCCGCCGCAGCCCCAGGTGGGGCGGCCACCGGAGCACAGGAGGGGGAGGGCGAGGACAACGCGGAGGATGACTTACATGACCCCTGGCACGTCCCCTACTCCGACTTTGATGACGACTTCAAGTCCCCGTTCTCACACCCATGGCGTGTCCATCACTTCCGCCCTCACCCCGACACCTTCGCGATCTTCAATACCCCCGACATTCCCCCCCGCTGGAACATTTATTCCCATCCCTACCCCCTCGACCCCCATCCACCTATACGACATCAAGTGGCAACGTCCTCACCCCGTCCCCACCCCAACCCAACCCCTATGCCTCACATCACCCACATCCTTCATGCGGAGCAGGGCGCCCCGCGTGGCGACCCGCCGCCAACGCTACCGCTCCTCACCGATGCGCCGATCCTCCAGCTGCCAGCCTCTCTGGTCATCGACCATCTCTTTTCGCCGTGCCATGGCCCATCGGCATCCGAGGTAGAGGTTCTGGTACAATAAGGCTTCACCATCCACAAGACCACCGGCGCCGACCCATCAACCGAGACTCGTACTATAAGGACAGATCGCCTTCATGTCATCAGCAACAAGTACCCGGACCGTTTGCCCCCATCAGCTTTTCATGACTGTCATGTCATGACCCCCATGGACGTCAACGACATCACCATCACGGAGCTAGAGCACCTGCGCCCAGTCACCCTCATCGTGTCAGGCCCACCGTGTCAACCATGGTCATGCGCGGGCTCACGCCTAGGCTGGCAGGACCATCGCTCTCGGGCCTTTGCTTCCGTCATCGGTTTCATCCATTTCTACTTGACTACACAGCCCACGCCAGTACCCTATATTGTGGAGAATGTTCCAGGCGCGCTAGACTTCCCTGAGATCCTCTCCTCACTTGGAATTGGCAACATCATGCGCGCGACCGCCTGCGGCGCGGCAGCTCACCGCGACAGCCTCCTATGGACCAATATCGCTCCACAAACAAACATCCAGAACTACATCAACAACATCAACGCCATCGAGCTCACCGACCCCGGCCTCTGCGCGTGGGACCTCTGCCTCTCCGAGTTCCCCCACTTTACTCCGGCGGTGACAACCGACTACTTTCCAAAGTTCGTCGCCCGCCCCGGCTCATACGCCTTTCGCATGCAGACCAACGGTCAGCCGGGCGCTGGCATGGTCTACGAACATTATGGCCCCTGGTCATGGGCAGACAACGGCAGATGGTGCGAACCCCCTGCAGCTCTACACGCTCGCGCCATGGGCTTCACCTTGGATAATCTGCCCACATCTCACCTTTCCGAGGCGGCGCTGCGCAAACTTCTCGGCGGGGTCATCGATCGCAACGTCATGCGCAACTACATCAAGGCTGCCTCGGGTGCCGCCACTGCCCCACCAGTCATCACTGTCTGCCACACATCGCGCGGCACCTGCATCACCAGCGACAGGGAGGCATGGGTGCTCATCGACTCAGGCGCATCCTCTCACGTCAACGCCCACCGCACCGACTACATCTACTACATGGATATTCCTGCAGCGGAGCAATTTCTGGTGGGCGGTTTCGGGCAACCGGCAATCGGCATTGGCACCACACGGGCACCAACACTGGACATCACCGGCAAGCCACATACCATTGTGGCACGAGACTGTTACCATACTCCCAACATCACCTCTTGTGTCGGTCTCACCAACATCGGCAGCCTCCTCAGCACCCATCAACTCAACAAGCAGGGCTACTCCTTCTACTTCAGCCGTCTCCTCAACAGCATGATCACCCCGGATGGCGCAGTCATCCACCTTCAGCCCTACCCCGGCACCACAGGCCTATACGGCATCAAGCTCCTTCCCATCCGCGACCCCTCGCATAGGGTCATGGCGCTGCCATCTCCGACGGGTTCCTACTCCCCGTGGCATCTTCGAATTGGTCATCGTTGCGCACGCCACATGGCTCTCACCCAGCAGCACGCCATCGGCATCCCGACACTCGGCTTAGCACCAGAGGCCATCTGCCCAGCATGCATCCATGCCAAGTCCCACCAACAGTCGGTCAGCCGGCAGCCCTCCCCACGCGCGACACCGCAATACGTGCTCGTGGTCATCGACGATTGGAAGGGGCCTTGCCCGCCGGTCACTTGAGCGCAGCATGTCTTCGGCGCAGTGGATTCCTCTACTGGCGTGAAGGTCGCAATCACTATACGCACCAAGGACGAGGCCGTCCGAGCCGTCCATCAACTTCATGCGGCAGTGCTCAGCATGGGTCACGCCATCCAACGCATACGTGCCGATCGCAGCGCGGTTTATATCGGCTCTCCGTTTCGTCAAGCATGCGCCGACCTCAACATCGCGCCGGAATTTACCACGTCTCACTCTCATCATCGGGCAGGCCTGGCGGAGCGTTCTTTCCGCACCATCGGTGAGTGTGCCCAAGCCATGCTCCTCCACGCCGGCCTCGACCGCACCTTTTGGGATTAGGCGTACTTTCACGCCGTTTATCTCTGCAACCGCTAGTGGAGCTCGTCCGTCACCACCATACCCTACACGCTGATGACCGGCCGCATACCCGACCTCACCGACCTGCATGTCTTCGGCTGCGTGGCCTGGGTCAACATCCCTGTGACTATGCGGGCAGCCGAGGGAAAAATGACACCTAATCATGGCCGGGCATCTACGTTGGCCACCATGAGGACTCCGATGGCTACCGCATCTACAACTTAGCTACCAGGCGCGAAACAGTGACACGTGACGTCATCTTTGACGAGGTAACACGACCCTTCTCCAACACACCGGCTCTCTCTATGCCAGTCTTCCAGTTCCCCGACGATGACCATCGGCTGGACGAGCCGCAACCCTCGGACTAGCAGGAGGGGCCCCAAGCATCGCCATCCATGCCACCATCAGCGGCGCTTGCCTCGGCGCAGGAGGGGCCCCCACCTCTGCATCAAACCGAGCAGTATCTTCCGCGTCTTCAGGAGGGGGACGCCACCGCACTCCCTCCGACAACGAGCGAGTATTAATTTGTCCTTACTACATCCCGAGCCACCCTACAATGCAAATTGAAAACAGGTACGTTACAAACTAGTTTATGGGGTTTCCGCCCGTTTACGAACTGACTTGGCCAACGTCGTGATTTCTTCCCGGGCTGGCCGGGACAAGAACCATCTGCCTTCACGGTGGACGACCGCTCCACTGTCTTTTGTGGTGGCACGCTCCATCGAGCGCACCACCGTCGCGGCAATTTTGCCGCGCATGGCGCCTAGTCTGCCATCGTCTGCTCTGTACGGTGAGCGTAGCCTTCCAAAAGCCCCCTGGAGGAGCCAGCATGTAAGGGTTTGCAAGGTTGCATGAAACCTGCCGCATGCGACGGGAATCCTCGCACCTTTAAAGAAATTGTTGGTAACTCCCCAACAAGGAGCGAACAAAGCCGCAGCGCTTCCCCACTCAACGGAACAAAGGCCAAGCCTTTATTCGGCGAGTGCCAACCAACCACAAATCATAGCTGCCCACCCTAGTACTTGTGGGCATGGCGCGATCGGTGCTAGCGCCGACCCGGCGGCGTTACCAAGCAGATGCGCTCCGTTCGGAGCGCTTGCCGGCACATGCGCTCATATTGGTATACCTGCGCGCGATATCGATGAGACTACCTTGCCATTGGCCAAGCTACCGCACAGTGGCAAATGGCCTCTCCCAGACTGCGCAGCGCTTCTATCGTGCCGCGCACGGACCCCGACGCCGACTTTTAGACTGAGCCGGCGAAACGGTATATATGGCATTATTATGTTCAGCCTCCGTGTGACCCTCATCTTGCCAACTCGTGTGCTCACGCAATTACCCTTTTACAAGACACTGCGCCCGCCGCAACATCGTTTACGAGCATTCAGCTTTGGCGAATCGCCATGTTCTTAACATGATCGTGCGGGGGGTTCCGGGGTTCATGTGCTTATTCTAGATGGACACGCCGGCCCTTCTTTTCAACAAGGAGTGTCAATGCAAGATACTACTCCAGCATTCCACATGGATTTCAAGAACGGCGAGCTCGCTCGCTTCCCGGCTGTCAAAGCCTAGGAGCGAGCGCAATAGTGCTCTAATCAAGTGCACGATTATTCACGGTTCCTAAAAAACAAAAGCGCTCGGAACAAACAAGTGCTTGGTTGCCAACCGCATACTTGCGACCTTGCTCGTGCTCCGCCCGTTGGCTTACTTCGCCCGACTTTCCTACGTTGACAAGGAACCATACCCTCCTTTTGGAATGTTGTAAATGTTAAACCCCCATGTGGGCATGTGTGGACTTGAATGCCTGCAAATTCTTGGCTTTCGAGTATTGCAATAACCAGACCTGGCATTCTTCGGCTACAGAGACGCTTCATATTCGTGAATTCACTACTTCCCGCAGCATACGGTACCCGGAAAAGTTTGGTATGTGTCTAGGGACCGTTGCAATTTTGGCTGCGATGTGCGGCCCTATATGTCGACCCTCTTGGCATGAACTCTGCCGACCAAGGGCAAGGAATGTTCATGTGACCTAACGGATGGGGCTGAGGTGGTCATATGTTTGTTCGTTGGAGATAGTGGCCGTTGTGCACATGCGGAGCGAGGGAGTAAAAGTGAAACGCCAAACCCTTTCTGACCGCGCGCGATCTATGTATTTTGAAAGTACTATTAATATCGCGGCACGCAACGCCCGCGCGATCAGATGGCGCCACCACTGAAGGGAGCGGAGGCGAGAGGTGCCCGGGCTACCTTGCTGTGGTCAGACAAACCAAATCACTGTTTAGCCGCGGCAATAGAGGGTTCTAGAGGCCGATAGGGGGCGTCGCGGTCACGAGGGCGGCCGTATAAAGCAGTTGTTGGCGCCCGGAATAAGCGGCAGGTCACCCGTGGGCACCACCCGCACCGGGCTACACATTCATAACTCACACACTTGCTTGTCCGTAGTCTGCTACAAGACCCCCATAGCATTTACGCCATAGGGACACCCAAGATAGCCAGATAAAGCCACCTCTGCATGCCCGGCTGGGGTTGCTAGGCGGTCGGGCGCATTGCAACGGCATGTGGTTTGTCTGGTTGATTACACCCATGCATGGTGTGCACAACCGCCGTGCAGACGTTGTGCCAGCCAGCGACCCAGCACCCCGGCCACATATCGCGGTAGGGTCCTAGGGCTTGTACTGACACGTATGGGCATGACTTTTGACACCTCCATTATGGCATGCCCCCGCTTCCCGCGGTAACCCGTACCGTAGTTCGGATTCCGAATACACCACGGACCATACAAAGGCGCTAGGCACAGCCGCCGGCGGTGGTGCTATGCCATCCCTGCCACATGGCCCACCCACACAATGAGCTGACCACCAGGTCGGTCGTCGGTCAGTCCAAGAGACTGGCAAGAGGCCCATGGGGCGGGGGGGGGGGGGGGGGGGGGGGGCACTCGTAGTTACCTGGTTTGGCCGCAATGGTGCTGTCTGGGGTACCGAATTGCCCGCGGACGCGGCATGAGGCAACAGCCCGCCCGCCCGTCGCCCGCAAAACGCGAGTAACAAAGGCACCATATATTGTTGTCGACGGCCTCGACCCGCCGCGGCAAGGACGAGGCCTCGAACGCGTCGCGCGCTAGGCGCTTATTCGTCAACACTGCGCGTGGGCCACGGCGCTACGCTGCCCGCCCGCACGCTCGGCGCGATGTCGCGGTCACCTCGTTGGAGTCGCACCTGGCGGCCGCCCAATCAACAACACATGCTCGTGGAGGAGCAACAACACGTGCGCGTGTTGTACAGGAGCAACAGCTCGTGCACGTGCTGTACAGTAGAAACAGCTCGCACGCCGGAGCGTGGAGGAACCGCTGGCTGGGCTGCATGCTGAGGTGATGCAGCCCCGCGAGGGCGAGGCGGTGCAGCGCGCCGAGCAGCTAGCGCCAGCCCGGGCGGTACCACATGACAAGGACAAGCGGCTAGCCTGCATGCGCATATCACAATTTTGCAAAGGGCATCGTGGACAAGGAATACACGTGCCCGTGCTGCAAGACGATGATCCGCGATATCCCCCCAACGAAGATCAAGAACGAACTGTGGGAATTTGCAAGGCTGCATGCTGCGGAGAGATTTGTTCTCTCGAATTGTTTTGCGGCGTTTGCATATGTATCAATATGTTTCATGCTGATTGGTAATACTATGTTTCTGATTAATGTTTATAACTATATGCACATTGCATGTACCTCAAGCCCTCCATTGTTACACATCGGAGCCAAGCATAAGATACATGATCTCCTGCACATCAACCTCCGCATCACGGCGGGCATGTACTACTACACCGTCCGGTGCCACTGCGCCACCCGAGAGTACTTGCAGGCGCTGCGGCAGTGGATGTTCGACGAGCTCGGCATCACAATCAACAGCAAAAAGAGAAAGAACAAGAAGCAAGATGATGTCTCCATTGGCCAGAAGAAGGAGTCCTTCATCGGTGCAGAGTGCATCAAGCTTATTGCCAAGTACGACAAGGCGCTGGAGCACGTCAGGGAGACTTACCCAACGGTAAGCGCCTCCGATGATGTGAAGACGCAGACCGCATGGGAAATCTAGAAGCAGCTCTGGGAGCTGCTGCTAGAGCCCGTGGACCCTTTTCCTAGGCCAAGCAAAGCAGCGGCATTGGTGCGAAGTTAAGGGATGTGAGTGGGTGGGCGTGCGCGCACTATACATGGTCTTGAGGGTGGCCACAGAGATGCCGAACTGCTTGGCCTCCGAGGCCAGGGCAGCCGCGCCAGGCAGCCGAAAGTCCCGTTTTGGGTCCATTGCGCCCCTGCGGGGGCCGGTGCTTCGGTTGACTGCGGGGCGGTGGGTGGCTGTGACCGAGAATGTGGCAGGGTGACGAGTGGGTTGGCTTGTACATGGCGCTGTGCCGCACCCGCACGCGTACAACTGCGTGGGCGGAAAACGGCATTTTGGATATAATATATTCGGGCAGTTTTCGCACTACGGTATGGGTTACCGCGGGAAGCGATGTATATGACATGATATGATAAGCGATGATATGCACCCTCCGCAAAATTGGAAATGTGGTGGTCACCTAGACGTAGGGGGTCACTAACCAATCTTTAACCGGCACGGTAGTGCCGTATAGCGACTATATCAACACAAGTTATGGTCGCTATAATTTTTTCATACCGGTGCCCCCAGCAGAATGAAATATTTTAGGTAGTATTGATGACGACGGGATAACAAGCATCAGCTTCGCGTCTGCCCGCGCACTGAAAGCTAAAATCTCCGGCCAATAAATTAGTAGGGAATGGGATGCGGGGTATAGCCCTCACGCGGCTGCGAAAGTAAAGTAAAGTTCGCCCCGGGATATTGGCCGAAGCCGCCCCGGATATTGACCTCTTGCGCCAATTACAGTCGCAGGTCTGGCATAGCTATCAGATCATTGCCTCATTCGAACCCCAAAGGGCTAATAGGTGCCTTTCGATACGGGCGGACGAGAGGGTGGACAAGTTCTTACCTAACTTGTACAAAAAACGTACAAAAGCATCTCGTCCACGCGTACTTCTACAGGCGTCCCGTATCAACTCGTCCCCTGCCGGAAGCGATGGACAGGTTGAAATCGCCCAAAATCGCTGATCTTCTCCACCGCTCACTGGACGAGTTCCTAAAAAGTCTATACTTAGTGCCCTTATATGCACCAACCCATGTTACTACCGCGCGCGCCGCGGCGCCGCCCCAACATCACTCATCTCCACGCCCGTCGTCAGCATCATGCACGCTGCGCTCTTTCGTCGAGGCTGCCGTCGCCCGTCTGTAGTTCTGGCCACTCCACTCCGTCGCGGTGTGCCACACGCCGTCTACCACGCTCGCCAACGTCTCGATCGAGATGGCTGACCCGTCTCAAGATGTCCCCGTCGCATCCTCGCCCTACTCTGCGGGCGGTGTCCTCGGGAGTGTTGTCGCCGCAGTCACTGAGGCTGTCCGGCGGGTGTCGGGGGTGTCCAGTGAGCAGCCACCGCCGCAAGCGCCACCCAAAACCGGCTCGTCTTCTTCGGCTGCCAGCTCATCGTCCGCGCTGCATGCATCGGTTCCTCAGGATACGGCAGCAGTGGAGAAGCAAGGGCAGCCCCGGTCCGAAAAGGCGTCCCGTTCGGGTGATGGCGGCTCCGCTACTAACGATTATATTTCTTTCGCACCATCGTCATTAGGCGATCCTATCCCAGCGAGTCCGTCACTCCGCGCGGTCCGATTCGCCATTCCATCTTGTACACCAAAATCTCATCCACCCGTATCGAAAGCACAGCCCGCAAAACGAGGTGGACGGGATGGATTAAACCCATACGGTACGTTCCCGCGGGATTAGAACCCGTCCACCGTCTCGTCCACCCGTGTCGAAAGGCGCGAAATGCATAAACAGGGTAAACCCATGACACGCCGGGCCGACATAGCCGAAATACATCGACCGGGGGCTGCTACTACTACAGGCGTCAAACTTAATGAACGGGTTTTAACAGCCGAACTTCAAATCGGTGCCCCTCACGATACATACAGCAGCAGCGAGCCGTTCGGAACAGCGGTTATAATGTATTTAAAACAATATAACACTGAGAGTTCT
>VCJN01003436.1:0-103275 GCA_006384855.1 Tetraselmis striata | reverse complement strand
CATGGTGACGCCCTTTGCAGTGGGCGTGCTGCTAGTGGTCGGCATGGCCTGATGGCCAGTGCCGACGATAGCTAGATTATTTGTAGCAGCGGGTGGTGGCAACTTGTAAGAATTGTTCTATTCCAAAAACACTGTAGCCTCTCGCCTTTGCACCACCACTGCACACCCACCTTTGTTTGTGTTTGAGTCTCTATCCTGTTGAGACTGTCGCAGATTAAGACAGCGTCACTCAAATATCTACTCGTCACATGTATATCGCCATTCAGACGTGCATTATTTAGTCAATAATGCAGATACCTCAGGTGCCAATGACATATCGGCATCAGTAACTTCACAATCATGCGATGCGACAGTTACTGGACATCATGATGCAACATAAACATCATTTACATTTCTATCCACTGAGCTGTCATCAGTAGAATACGGGCACCCCTATTTCATCTTAGGGCAATCTTTCAGAAGGTGAGCCTCACCACATTTAAAGCGTGTTTTGGCAGCCATGTGCTTAGCATACTTATCTGGCTCATGAAGTTTGACATGGTTAAGATAATATATGATCTTCGTGTCAGTGACGTTGAGGTTTTATCCGTCACCTTCTTGTCGCCATACTTCAGTCTTTGGGCATTGGTGTTGCGGCGTCCATTAATTGCGCCTCACTTACTTCGACACTTCAAGGCACCACTCTCCACGGTGACGCGCTTCGCAGTGTGCGTGCCGCTTGGTGGTCGCTAGCTGCGAGCTAGCCAGACGCATAATTAGCGGCGGGTGGTGACAACATTGTAACCATTGTTTATTTTTTCTCTATTGCCTCTGTGTTTTCACGACAGTCTTGCCTTTATTTGCGTGTGTGAGGGGTGAGACTGCCGCACTGGTCTCGGAGCTGCTGTTGCGCTCCTTATTCTAGCTTCCGCTGCTCAACTCGTGATACCTCGACTGAATAGTTCGACATGTCTGAGTCGATGATGTCTGCTGGCAAGAGCCGAGAGCAATTGTTCAACGAGGAGAATTCAGTCGACCTGACGACTACTAAGGTTTGTCCTGCCGTAGTGGTCACTTATGGTAAAGGTCACTCTGTCGAACGTCAAATGGTCTTAACGACTGAGCCAAATGCTAGATCGACTCTTTTCATATCACTCGGAAAGTCGACAGCATCTGGCATTACTGTGCACGGCACGGCTGTGCGGAAACTCCGCGAGGAAACTGGTATGCTTGTCTCCGAGGACGACTTAGAACCGTTTGACGTTCTCATCATAGATGGCATGAAATGTTTCTTATATGCATCTAGGCTATCATCCAAGCAGTTAGCCAGTGAAATGCGCACGCCTGAAAGGTCGCACGCTCTAGTCATGTCGCATTTAGTTGCACCAGTAGCTGCTGCTATTGAGGAATAAGATGATGATGACGATAATGCTCCAGTTGGCATCGAGCGTATCTTGCCTGAGAGTATCACTCTGGACCCAGAATCTGATGATTCGTACTCGATTAGTATTGCCGTAAGCAAGCGCAGCAAGCCTGTTCCGACTACTGCGTGGTACCCTCCATTTTTGATTCATACTGTTGTTAGTGATACCTAGGCGACTATCTACAAGGCTGTACTAAATGGCTTCTGCATGAATCGTTCGTACCTAGAGCTCCCTCAGAAGTTTGCATTTAGGTATGATACTGGTGAATAATAACCTATTTCGGACGCCGTGAAACGTTATCTAGTCGTAGATCCAATGGCGACTGACAAGAGCAAGATAACGATTACTGATGTACCATGGTACAAGACTCATGATGCTCAACTGACTGAGTCTCAGCGCAAATCAGCTCAAACAAAACAAAATGGTGAAAGACGTTCTTAAGCTGGACGTATGGCTTACTGGACGGCCGGAGCATCTTGGTACCGTGGGACTGAAGTCGACGACTACTGCCGCTGCATATGCAGTGCAAACTTTGAGTGGCAACTTTCAACGTTGGTGGCAGGGACACGACTTAAAGTCGTCTTCGCTTCGCCCGACTAACGTTGTGGAGTTTGTCAAGGCAGTTAGAGAATCATCATTGATGCATGGTATAGTTCATGATGCATGC
Source organism: Tetraselmis striata (assembly GCA_006384855.1). Classification (NCBI taxonomy): domain Eukaryota; kingdom Viridiplantae; phylum Chlorophyta; class Chlorodendrophyceae; order Chlorodendrales; family Chlorodendraceae; genus Tetraselmis; species Tetraselmis striata. The sequence continues at coordinate 101,205 of VCJN01003436.1, read as the reverse complement.
ATTGAGTTTGATGGCAATAAACATGTGTCGGCTGGCCCTCATGACTCTCCAATGGATTATCCAGTTTGTGCATGCCTTCAATGACATCCTGGCAAGGACAAGGCTAACTTTCCCTGATGAATTCCTAGTCCTGAAGTTTGCATCTGCACTGAGTCATACTAAACTTAAGGAGATGGCTCATAAGTTTGTGACTGAACAGAAGCGTGCATGCCATGTGACATTGACCCTCAATGAGCTGCAACAATATGCAACGGCAATGGTTGGTAGTAACAAGCCACTGGGTAATGCGGCTAAGCAAATAGCAAATGGACATCCCGCTGGTAATGGCAATGGTGGGCAGGACTCCAAGAAGAGGCCCAAGGTCGTCAACATGAATAGGCGTAGTCATGGAGATGATGCTTCACCAGTAAACATGAGGTCGTCGCTTCGAGACCTCCGCACAAGTAGTTGACACATCAGTTTATACACAAGTATACAACTGATGTTACATGGGCAGGTGCATTATACACTAAGCGGTGCTTCGCGCCGGGGATTTGTGGAGGTGCCCCTACCCCTTGGGTTGAGCCTGGTGCGGGATGCGGGCCGCTTGTAGTGTTGATCTTGTAATACTGTGTTTTTCCGGGTAATACTGCTTTTAGCGTTAAGTTGTCAGTAATTTATTTTTGTAAAACAGATTAAATCTGCAAGCCGCGTAAAAGCGGGCCGATGACTACTGGTGTGCATTACAAAAAGCCCAACCCACCGCTAAAAGTTGTAAAGTCCCCCCCCCCCCCCCCCCCCCCCCCCCCAAAGCAGCACTACAAGATCAGCAATACAGTACAAGCCGCCTACAGGCGGCCCGCATCCCGCACGAGGCCGCGCAGGTCGGGCCGGTCGTCAGGTCTACGGGGCGGGCACGCCGCGAATCGCCGTACCGGCACCGGACGCCGGACGCCGTCGTTCGACCTTCGCCCGTCCGTCGACGGACACCGGGCCCCGGGTCGGCGGACTGCCCCCGCACCGCGGCGACCCCTTTTTACAGCATCATTTTACAGCATATACTTGGACCACCGTATAGCGACCTAGTCGTTGTAAGAATAAAAGAGGCGGGCACGTCTCGCTTGCTGATTCATCAGCAGTAAAAACGCGCTGCGGTACCGCGTTATTTTGACGTATCAGACGGATATATGACGTGCCTGGGCTAGAATACACGCGCATCCATTCAGAACCTTACCGTACACGTACCTGTACCGTGAAATCAAACGAGCGAACACCGAACGTATGACGGTTCGTACACGAAGCGCGTATGACGGAGGACGGACGGGCGGACGGAGGACGGACGGACGGACGGACGGACGGAGGACGCCTAAAAATCCGTCATAAAACCTTATTGTAACCGGTATCGATTCTCTCATATTCCAAGCGATTTCGGACGCGGTCCTCCTTTTCCTCCGCTCAACCCAAGAGGTAGGGGAATATAGAGGAGTTCCAAAATAAGGTGCCCGTACAGAATTACGGTGTTAAGCATTCGTACCCGTATTTTCGCTACGGAGAACCGCTCCGTAGCCCAGGGCCAGCGCACCGCGCCCGCGCAGTTGCATTGCTGACCACCGTCGGCACATCGTCATTCCAACCCTATCCGCACCTGACCGCTCCGTGTTGGCCACGCACGAGATGGTCATCCCAGGTCTCCTTACCCTCGTTGACCCCATATGCGAGAAGACCAACTTGTATGCACTGGCCCGCGGGAGGCGTTTAGGCATTGACGGTCACGTTTGGATGCACCCGTTGGGGTACCACCACGCGCAGTCCATCGTCTTGGACAAGGACTACGAGCCGCTCGCCAAGCACTTCCTGCAGCAAACACAGTATGTTCTCGGGCGAGGGGTAGACCTTTTGTTTGTCTTCGATGGAGCACCCACGCCCGCGAAGCGGTCTACAGACTCCGCGCGTCAGGTTAGGCGTGCGAAAGCGTATGCCGCAGTTAAGTACGATGGCGCTGAAGCCGACCCTAAGATGCTGCGCGCCGCTTTTTCCTTGGGATGGCCGGCTGTCGTGGCAGTGTTGTCACAGCTCCGCCGCGCGGGGATCCCCTACATCGTCGCGCCCTTGGAGGCAGACGCGCAACTGTCTTTGCTTGCGCGCGCGACGGAAAGATATGGGATGCAGTCACAATCGACAGCGACTTCATCATCCACGGCTTGCCCATGGGTTTTTTTTAAGGTCAACTTGAGGTCAGGCCGTTGTCTTCTGTACTCCAAGGCGGTGCTGCAGGATCCTGACCGGCGGCCAGAACTGCCATCCAAGTTTTAGCCGCCGCAGCATCTTTTGCCCATCGTGAAGGATGTTGGGCTGCCTGCTCTGTTGTGCTTCGGGCTGCTGGACGGGTGTGATTATGGTACCAAGATAAGGGGTGTCGGTGTGGTGAAAGCCGCGGAACTCTTGGAGGATGTGGTTAAGTAGCATGCTGCTGCTGCGCTCCAAGATGTCAGAGGAGCAGTGACTCTGATGGCGCGGGAAGCTCTAAAGCACCTCAACATGCGCACAGCGTACGGAAACGGCATTTCCCGTACTTTTTAAGCACCCCGCCGCCGGCATGTCACTGTAACATGCCAAGAACGCCACCATAACCCACCCACCGCCCCCCGCACGCACGTGCGGGACCATGGGGAACAAGGGGAAGAGGGCGAAGGCGTCTAGGAAGCGGGAGGAGCAGCGGCGGGCGGCTGCGGCGGCGGCGGGGGTGGCGGATGCCGGTGAGCGGGCCGCGGCGCGCGGGCGGGCTCAGGACACGCGACAGGCACGCATAGCGACGCAGCTGCGACAAGTGCGTCAGAGCGCGACGCGTTGACCGCGAAGATCAATCGGCTGACCGAGGAGGGGGAGGCTCTGAGGGCTGCGGCGGAGAGACACCGCGAGGCGGAGAGGGAACTGCGGTCGCGGCTGGTGTAGGCCGAGGAGGCAGCGCTGCAAAGCCGCATCGCGGCCCACGACGCCAGAGAGAAGCTGTACCACTACCGGTACAACGTCACCAAGCGGAAGCGCGGTGACGCTGACGGCGAGTCAGACGGGCAGCAGTCAGACGGCGAGGGCTCCGGGGAGGAGGAGGAGCCGGGCAGCGCGGATGACGAGCCGAAGCCGCCCGTGCGGCGGAATCGGCCGACTGGGCTACACTACAAGCTGCGCAAGGGCAGCCAGGTAGCCAAGGACAGCATCGACACCTACATCCGCAAGAAGCGAGACGACCTAGAGCACTTGCTGACAAACATGTTTGGCAGCAAGTGGGAGGAGTACTACAAGCAGAACGGGACGGGCGAGCAGCTAGCAGCAGGCGTAGAGGGTGACGAGAGTAGTAGTGGAGGCGGTGCATATGTCGGCACCTGTAACCCGAGTCCCGTCGGCAAGACCCACCGCTCCTACACCCACATGCCTCGTTGGGTCCTACGTTCCCTCTTCTTCAAGTACCGACACATGTTGCGTAGCATACTCGACGACATGGGCCACGATAGGCAGACCGAGGAGGCAGCCAAGCGAGTGATGGAGCAGCAGTGGCGTGAGAATGCCGGAAAAATTTACTCGGACATCTGCAGCACCACCCGAGCATGGAAGCAGTTGAAGACGATGCTGTCTAACCGGATGGATCCCAACGTCGACTACTGGCTGGACTCCTTTGCTATGGCCTTGCGGCACAAAGTCAGCTGGCATCCCTGGACTCGACCGGATCGTGTCTCGCATCCAAGAGCACATGGAGAAGCTCAGGGTGGACTCGGCTAATCTGTGCTGCAAGGTGAACACACGGACAAGCTGGAGTTTGTGGACAACATGGGGCTGCTGCCACCACCCGGCTCAACCATCCCGTGTCAGCACCTCATCGATGCTACTGGTCTATTCAAAAACCCCAGGACCAATAGCACATCCTGCGTGGCAAAGTGCATCTACGATGATTCATCACTGAACGATAAGTCTCAGAAGGTGAATTCAGTCAACAACCATGTCTTGCTCACCTTCTTTTTGATGGATGACTGCTGGACAGACCTGCAGCTCCACGCCAGCCACATCCCCGATGACCTGGAGCAGCTGCAACGGGAGGGTGTCCATGTCAATGGCAAGCACTACAACATCAAGGTGTTGGCCGGGGGTGACATGAAGATCTTGAGTGGGTTGCTGGGCCACTGCGGATGCAGCAGCCTCTTCCCATGCATCTACTGCATCGTGGGGTCCCACGCGGAGCGAGCCATGACATTGCAACAGTAGGAGGCAGCAGGCATCAGCATGCGAGATATGGAGGAGCTGGTGCAGCTCACACAAACCGTGATGGGCAGCCGGTGCCCCTCCACAAAATGCAAGGACAGGGAAGTCACAGCCAGCAGTGCGGAGCTGACAGATGAGGGCATGAGCGTGTCCAGGCAACAGCAGCTGCATCAGCTGCACTACGGCATGTGCAGGGGGAGGCCGCCGTACTTCGTGCTGTCGCACATCCTGGATTGCATCGTGGACATCCTGGACCTCATGCTGAGGGTGGTGCGGCAGATCTTCAAGTTCACGGCCTCGAAGCATTGCGACGCCGCCAAGCAGCTTGAGCTGGTGAAGTGGGTCAAGGAGCACCTAAAGGTCAAGCTGTCCAGCAACAAGGCCGGTCAGTCTGCGACAGGCAAGGCCAAGATTGATCTCCGTGCTGAGTCGTGGCCCGATGAGACATGCCAAGTGCTGATGGATAACTACGTGGCCATCGTGCAGAAGGCCATCCCGCTGTGGCGCAGCCGGCACGAGCAGTTTAACATCAACGTCAAGAAGGTGTGGGATCTGTTCTTTAAGCTGTATTACCTAATCACCCACGGCTGTGATGACAAGGACGAAGCCGCCATCCAGCAACACGCCACCGAGGTTGAGGAGGTGGGCAACAAGATGCTCACGGCGTTCCTGCATGTGGCCAACCAGCAGGATGTCACAGTGTACATCCACGTCAGTGCGGTGCATCTGGGGCAGATATCCGGCGGCATGGCAGCCTGGGCAAGTGGTGCAGTCAGGGGCTAGAGGCTATGCACCAGTGCGTGCACTTCTTCGGGCGCCACCGCTGCAACAACCAGAAGGAGCATGCGGCCAAGACCATCACCCATGCCATCCACATGCGCGCCCTCTCTGCCCGCACCCGCGTCATCACCAAGAAGGGGGCAGCCATGCGTGCGCGTGCACCGGTGAAGAAGGCAGCCAAGCAAGCAGCATCCGGTGTGCAGCCCACCAAGTTCACCAGGGAACACAAGAGCAAGCTGAGGGTGCAGCAACATCATGCAGCGGTGAAGGCGCTTGGTCTGGACAAGCGACAAAAGTAGATGGAACAGCGCACAATCCAAACAAGAATAATTACATGTAATTATACTCTCTCCTCTCCATCCGTTCCACTTTCTGACTCAGCTACTTAATCTTTTCTTTCATCTCATCAACCGCACGCTTGGGATACGTGCTGTGACACCACTGTACCCATTCCCTCTCTGAGGTAACCTAAAGCTCTACCTCCTCTACACCGCGCAGCGCGTGCTTCCTACCTGCAGCGAAGTCCTCTCCGTTCAGCCGCCGGTCCATGTCCATGTAGTAGTTCTGCTCCTTCGCTGCCCACGCCCGCCGTCCAGGCCCACGCATCATCCGATACAACTGCTCCATCTCCTTCTTGTAGATGAGGTCGTCCCGCTCCCGCTTCGCCGCCTCTAGCTCCTGCAGGAACTTATCCCTCGCCCGCTCCTCATGCAGCAGGATGATGCGCCCTTTGTACCCGCAGTTGGCCCGGTTCAGCTTGTGATGCATGAACGGCTCAGTGCCAGCCGGCGCTCCAGCAGGTGCCAACCGCTCCGGGTAGTAGCCGATGGACGCGATGGCTGCCGTGCTGCCCCAATGCTTGCTGCCCTCCAGCAGCACGTCCCGGCTGGTTCCGGGCAGCATGTGGCGCCGGTTGCGCCGCAGCAGGCGCCGTGCGCCCAGCTCGTTATACGCGGCGTACTTCCGGTATAACGGCTTGTGGGGCCACCTACTCTTGTCGATGCCAGCATCTGTCAGGTCAGACGGATGCATGGCCGACATCCGCAGGTTGACATGGCCATCCTCATCCTGAGCGGCTGTGATGGCAAATGTACTGAACCGGAACGAAAGCTTGTGGATGGCACCATACGTCTCTTTGCTCCCCACCTTAATGATCTCCAGAGTGAGTGTCATGGGCAGGCCAATGAGGTGCAGGTCGCCCGTTGCCTTCTGACGGGCGTTCTCAAACGCACGCTCGCCGTCAGGGACGTTGTCGTTGCCATGGAAGTCCAGGAAGAAGCGGAGGAAGTCCCAAGTGTGGAAAGTCCAGCTATACTTTTCCGCCATCTTGCACCACATCACGCGACAATGCTCCTGATTGAACAACTTCGCTGCCCCACGCCCCAAGTCCGCCAGACGCTTGGCTTGGACAGCCCGGACCTTCTCCATCACGTGCGCCAGCTGCAGCTTCAAGACCGGGAGAGGGTAGTTGACGGAAACCGTCACCATCGACGCGCCCTCAACATCTCCGGGTGAGTTGGGGTTGGCTCGGCTCTTTGTCCCAAGGACGTCGAAGAGCGCCTACCGACTCGCAGCAGTGAAGTCGTAGTAGCCCAGAAGGGCCACGGGTGGCCTCAGGATGCCCTCGCAGCGGACGCAGGGCGCGGTGGGGTCGGTCGGTGCATCTTGCTCGTGCTGCTAATGTAGACAAATGAGGCAGCACGAGCCGCGGCTGCCCATATCTGCAACAATGCGGCACAATCACGGTTAACACCCCGACAGACGAAGCGCTGCTGCAGGATACAGACGGCACGACACCACCGCACCGCGCATGGGCCCATGCACAACACATATACCAACGGTTTGGGACCGTTTACATGCGCCGAGCGGGTGCTATGTCTACGGCCTGTGCTTTCGCGTGAGTGGTAGAGTGGATGCCGAGTGAGCGATGACGCAACAACAACGGCAATTCGCGCAGGGGAGGCGGGATGGCACACCTGAGTGGGACACCTCCGACCGTACGACCGCCGGTCAACGGGCGTTTAGAGGCCCTGAGTGGGCGTGGCGGGGTGGTGGCTGCCTCAGATGGCCCGGGAGACGGGTGGGCGGTAGGGTTATGTGGGCTGCTGATGCCCGGGTGAGTAGTGCCGACGTTGCTGCGCGGCGGCAGTGTTTTGCGCGGCCGGCTGTACGGTATACGAGGTAATAAAAAATCGGGTCGCGCGTGGCGCGCCGTACGCTGTGCGGGGAGGTAACCCCCCCCCCCATCCCCCTCCCAAAATGGTAACTCCAGTGCCGACTTCACATTGTGGAGTGCTATTTTTTTCTATTCTCTTTCTTGCCAGGTGCACTTTTAACAATTCTGCATCACTATTCTGCATGCTGTGTGCTGTGCAGATTTTGATGCCGATGCATGGATACCTACTGCACTTAACGCCCTTGATGTATTTCAGCACGCGCTGGCGTATAATCCCGAAACGCGCGAAGTGGAGACTGTCGACCATATGCCAATCAACGAGGCCATCACGCGCGGGCCCTTCCTCGGCTGAAACATCAATGATTGCGATGCGGAGGGCAGGGCATTGGGCCTCATCAGCTCTGCAGGGGCACCTCAGGAGCTACCTCATGTGAGCAGTATTCGCACTCCAGCCATTGCATGGCAGCTCACAGAAGATATGGTCCTGGGCCCAGAGCTGCAGGAGCCTTTTCCTTTACCAAATGAACATGGTGAGTGGCCGTCTGACTTCCGCCCGACCGTTGTACAACTGCGGCACTGGTGCCGTACCAGGCATGGAATGCCTGTATTCTCTGGGGCATCTCGCTCCGACCTGGTGAGGCGGGTGAAGGAGCGTCAATTGGTGGAGAAATAAATGCAGGATAAGGAAGAGCGGGTGCTGTTTCGTGACCCGCATGGCCGCAGTCTCCAGGATCATATTCTGTCCAGTCACCTTGATCAGGCATGACATTTCGCTGAGGCTACTGATGGCGAATGAGAAGAGTTGCTGCCTACATAGGGCTGGGTGACTGGCATTCAACAGATTGGGCGCGATGCGCCCACTGTGGATCAGACGCTTTTATTGTCGCACTGGGAGCACAGATTACACATGCTGAATGGTGGTACGCGTACAATCCTGGACCACGCCTTCTCCCGCGTTGCGAAAATGCAGCACCTGCCTCACTTTGCGTTTCACCCCGATGAGAACGCAACCATGCCTCGCACTCGGCATGGAGGGAGTCAGAGGTCGGTCTTCTTCAAGTTTTCAGCCCCAGCCAGCCAGCGTATGGAGAACCTACCACGTGTGGGTGGAATGCAGCGTGTCAGCACTTCCAGGCTTGCGCCTTTTCACTTCCCGCTTCCTGCGTTGTGGCTGCACATGCCCTCTGAGATCAAGTGCAGATTGTGTGCATTTGCTCATGCTTATGGTGGTCATTCTGAACCTGCCGCGCCCATGGGGTGAGCCACCCTGCACCTCTTTGCGCTGCGCATGGCTGAATCCTGGGAACGGCGACACCTACGACGTCACCACCCCCTCGCCTTCCATTCCATTCATGCGCACCAGCTTCACTCCTCGGCGCCTCGGGGACGCAAGTGGGATGGTGAGGCGGGTGCTGCCCGTTTCAGACAATGCAGGGTGGCGCTACAAGTTCAACCATGTGCCACTCGCGGACCGCGATGCCGTTCAACATGGCCGCAGCACTGCAGCACGTGTGGCTGCCAGGGAGGCGCTATGGAGGAGATGCACCGTGCCCTAAACGGATACCGATGTGCAGCCAGTGTTGCGTGGCGTGGGCTGTGAGCTTGATGTTGTGGCTGCAAACACGTACTTGTGCTGTGTGCATGCAGTGCATGGCGGAGCAACATATGGTAGGCCACATCATAGGCCAGGGACAGGGGTGGGACAGGGGCCCTCACCCATACCCTTCCACAGGGTGGGGGATATGTAATCATCATCCACATTATTTTACGTGTGAGACGGTTCAGAAAAATATTGCATTACATTAGAAGTCTGCCTCTGCAGCCTCTTGTTCTGCATCCACCGCACCAGTGGATGCTGAGCTGCAAAGAGGGCGCTGCAGGTTGCACAAATGTCCTACGACATTAAAGGCCTTCTCTATCATATCTACAGAGTATAGAGACAGTTTCTTACCAGAGAAGGCCCTCCAGCGGCTGAAATGCCGCTCTACATGGATGCGCAGGTTAGACTTCTCTCCGTTGCCCTACCTCTCATCCGCTGTGTAGTGACGCTGCCCCTGCCAACGCCGCGCTGGTGCAGCAATGCGTGCAACGCGCGCAACAACCAACGCCTCGCACTACTGGCCAAACCCCTTGTCTGCTGGGATGCAGTCACCCCTGTGCAGGATATGCAGCCAGTGGGAAACGCGTAATATGTCTGTGTCTGAGATGCGGCCAGGATATGCTTGAGAGGTACCGCAATAGGCACCCACAGGGAGGACTGCAGCCAAAAGCTTGGCTGTGTGGGCTGTTTTGTAATCAGAGTAACATGTCCGAGCTGCTTTCCTGCTGCATGGCTGCTGGAGTCTGAGCTCTGTGCAGTCCAGCACAAGCCGGACCAACGCGCCGTACGCCTCCCTCCACTCAGGATGCACCCGGTCCAACATATCCGCCGTGCTGGGGACGGGGAACTCCGCTTTGAAAAACTGATCAAAGTAAGAAATCCATGTCGGGGAAATGCGGGTGAGGCACGACATCTTGATTCCTGACCACGCACTGATGACGCGGGTCCCCAGCCCAGTGCGTAGCTTCACCAGAGTGACCAACAAAGCATTATGCGTAGTGAAGGTCCGCTGTTCCGGTTTCCCGACTGACTCGCGTTGTGCAGTGCCATTAGCCTCCGCCTCCATGCGCTGCATGCTCGGCTTGCCGTTCCAGTAGCGCAGCCGGTCCGCCACTCCCTCGCAGTTCACCCATTCATAGAATTTCTGCAGAGACTAGGCAGTTGGAAACCCAACAATGTGATTGATGCAAGCATTCCAGGCAGAACCTTCATCACATTCTCCCATGTGAGCCGGTCCACCAGTCCGTTCAGCATGCCGTCCATCTCCGCATTTTTCCTCTCCAGCTCCTTAGCCAGGTTAGCTATCACATTGCCACATGTGTGCTGAGCAGCGCCAAGCTGCGCCTGCACGTGCTCAAGCTGCTCCATCAGCACCTCCTTCTCCCTCGCCGCCTGCCCAAGGTAGCTTCTCCCGCAGCCTCTCCGCCTCTATTCTTGCTGTTGAGTAAAGATTCTTGTTGTCCGCCAATTGTTCCTCCAACAGCTTAATTCTCGATCGCATGTGGGAAACCACCCGGGGGTCCATCTTTGATGCACCAGACCGAGGGCGAGGAGCATGCGGTTGCTGCATGGGCTCCTTTAAACCGCCGCGTGGCAGCGGCGAGCCCCAACGAGCCGGGGCACTAGGCGGCAGCCTAGGTAAGGGGGGGGGGTGTTCTTTCGCTCCCTAATGCTCGGAGACCTTGGCCTCGCTTTGGAGAGGACAGAGGACGTAGCTGCTCGCTGCTGGCTGTTTGTGCTTATGCTCCTGAGCGATGACTGAAACGCTGCCCGCGGACCTGCCGGTGTCGACGGTTGCACACCAAAGGAGCCTACTGCGGCAGCCATGCCAGCTCCACGGGAGAGAGGGCGCTGACTCACGGGGTAAGCAGCGCTGACGGGCGGCGGCCGCGGCGCTGCCTGTCGCGCGCAGTTTTGGTCAACTGCATCCTTGAACGGCAGAGGGGTTGTACCGGGCGTCAACGCCTTACCCACCGCGCCACCTTTTCTCTTGATGTCCCTTTTGTCGCTCTCCCCGAAGTGGGAGGTGTGTACCTTGTAGCTCCTAGGGTTCTTCAGCACCTTGTCGCGGTAAGTTGGGTCATTGAAGACGAGGATGTCGACGACCTTCCGGTAGTGGTCTGGGTCACGCGCGAGCGTGTCCATGCCATGCGCATTCTTGGTGACCGGTTTGCGACAGCTCGGGTGGTTGCACACGCAGTATTCCCCGCGTGCACCTTTCGGGGTGGGTAGCGGAGTGTTTTGCGTCGACATGATGTGGGTATGAGAGGTAGGAGCAGACAGTGTGGTGACTGGCGACAAGATGTCTGAGGAATGTGGGAGCGCCCGAGTCAACAATTCTGCGCGGGCGCGGTGCGCTAGCCCTGGGCTTCGGAGCGGTTCTCCGCGGCGAAAATACGGGTACGAATGCTTAACACCGTAATTCTGCACGGGCACGTTATTGTGGAACTCCTCTATATTCTATTATATTATAGAATATGTGTAATTCTGCCCGCTACGGGTACGCACATGCGTATGGTCCCGTAACTACTACTGGACAGTGGACCGGTACCAGTAGGACTCATCTCATGATTCATCATCCACCAGTACTCGTATTGTGGCGCGTGACACACGCGCGCACACATACGATACAACAGGTACTCGTGGGGTTGCATGGCCCACGCATGTGCTCACCCCCCACTGTGTGTCAGCGCTGCATGCTACTTGCCAAGTGCTGCATGCCAAGAGGGGCGGGGGGCGGACATGGGCAATGCGCCTTGCAGCCCATGGCGTGAACGGTCGCAGGCCATCCTCGGGCGTGCCCACCCGCGCACACAAGTCCATGGGGACGATGTCCGTGTCAGTAGGAGCATGGATGACGCCGTCCTGGGCACTCCGTTGCTGCACAACGTTGTTGCGAAATAAAGCTTTCCAGGGCTTTCGTGCTGAATTCTTTGCACGTCCCCGCGCTCAACAGTGCAGCGCGACGCTCGTCCTCGGGCTTCAACTTCAGCAAGCAGTAGATGAAGAACAGCACCCGCCACCCGCAGGTCCAAATGTATTTTTGTAGCTGCTCCTCCGCCACGGGGATAGTGCGAGCCTCCGCCTCCGCTACTCTCAGGAGGTGTGTCACGTTCTCCCAGCACAAGCCGGCAGGCACCCCCGGATCATGCGACTTCATCATCCGGGTCACGAACTCACGGAACATGGACATGATCCGCGTGTGCTGCTTCTTGGGTTCGTGACCCATCGAGTCGAAGACTAGGGGCTCGGTTTCCGCAGCGTCCATCACCAAGGCAGTGAGGTGGACGGAGAAACAGACCGGAATCACGAAGGTGCGCACGTCCGATAAGGGCTGGGCCGCCGGGGGAGGGTTCTGGAAGCAATGGGCCCGCCGGAAGGCTGCCTGCTGTGCTCGCACGTCCATCTCCCACTGCCCAATGCTATCGCCCTCTCCCAACAACTTCCTGCGCAGATAGGCCTCGTTCCCGGACACCATGCTCAGAACCACGACGTTTGTACTCCCTTCCGCTCCGCCGCGGCCTTCGCTGAACCCAACCAAGTCTTGTGCGATGTGCGACAACAAACCCACCTCTAGCAGCCCGGGAGCGTTCAGATCCGGGTCTGGCGTCGGGACCACATTAGGGAACTTTCTCAGCAAGGCATGCGCGGCGTCTTGTCCGAGAAGCCTCCACAGCTCCAGGTGTACGGGGTCATAGGTACCAGCATCCTGTAGCCACCGCTCGAGGTAGGCTTGCAACCTCGTCGTCGCATCTTCCTCAGCGAGGAGCTCGGGGGAATTAATATTGTTTGACATGGCGGCAGGTTCAGGCTTATTGGGGGGGGGGGGCTTGTGGGGGGGGGGGGGGGGGGGGGATGCCCACGCACGGGGATTTGCGGCGCTGGGTGGAGCGGCGGACACTCACCCGTTCCGCCCCTACATGTCGTGCACATCGGTGCACACCGCTGCTGCACACCGGTGCGCATATCCGCGCACATTCGTCGCGCACATATACACGCGCACCCTACCGCTTATATTATCCCGGATTCACTCGGTGAAACCACGTATTCATTACGCCGTGCTGCTTCAACAATATACACTGCGAAATTACCCCGACACAATGCCGCACCGACTAGCCCTTCACAATACGTGCATACCTATAGTAGTGGCGCGCTGCTCCTCATTCACCTCCGCTGTGTCGTTGACTGCCCCGGAAGGCGGTCGTCGACTGGGTGTTAGTTTCTCCACCTCGCCCCCCCCCCCCCCCCCCCCCCCCCCCGCTTTCACCGCTCACAGCGCCATGGCAGACCTCATCTCCCGGGCAAAATCCATCGTTATCACAAAGAAAACCCGTGCATAGGTGCCCTTATGCCTGGTGTTCGCGGCGCAATCCGTGGAGACAATGGTTGCCCACGCGGCAAAGTCGCAACCAGCAGATCTGCGGGTCTACCCCTCAGAAGACGACGCCAGGAAGGGTTCCTGGGGCGCACCTCAGCAGGAGTATTCAGCCTGGCTTAGGAACCAATCCGGCGGGGGGCCGCTGCGACAACAACTCGAGGCCGCGCAGTACACGCTGCCAGAGGGGGTGCTGGCCTTCTATGTCACGCCCGCAGATCGCACCGGCATCACGGACCCCTCCAGCGCTGCTGGGGCTGCCTCGTCCTCCTCAACAAGGTCGCGCGCCAGCACCGACACCATCACTGTCATGCGTGCAGAGATCCAGGCCGTATGGCCACGAGATTAGGACGACGCGTACTCGCCGGTGCATGGTGCGTTGGGCGAGGTTGTTGCCCCTCACTGGGCGGCGGGCCTTGTTGTCTCGCGTGTCCGCGACGCCGGCATCGAGGAGGACGAGAAAGACATGAGGAAACGCGTGACAAGGTGGGCACGCAACAAAACACTCCACCCACCACATAAGCACGCACCTACTCGTGGCTAACTTGTGCCGCGCGCAGGTTCGTCCGGGAGAGCCGTAAGGCCCACCAAAACGGCAAGTGTTACAGCCCCCTTAGGACTTCGGCCGAATAGTCGTCTAGCCGTAGATAGTCCTAAAGCAGGAGCTGAGTCTTAGGGCCCATTGCTGGATCGTTATTCCACACGGCCAGGAATAATGAGCAGAGATTTGGGAAAAGGGATTCTTACAGTACCGGAATGCCGGTAACCTGGGTGACTGGCTCGGCGGTGGTTTTGCCGGCCTATTTATAGTCGCTGGTTTCCGTCATTCCGTGCGCTGCGTATAGATTCCAATTCCCACCACTTGTGCTGCGTGTAACTACTATACTAATACTAAAATCGACGTGTGCGGTCCTAACCCGCGGCCCGTCGCTATTTTAGTAACACAAAACCAACTACAGACAGGTTGCTAGCACCTTCGTCTGTCCGCAGCACAGTGATATAATATTTATCTACTATTGCTATATAGCAAATGCTATAGCGTTCTAGATGGTTCCAGTAGGTTCTAGTACCTACTGGTAATACGCTCCTAAGGCAGCGCTCTATTTAATGCTAGGTATTTTACCAGCGCGCACAACAATCGCGCTCCTGCTGGTACGCAGGCGTAAGTACAGGTTACTTGCACCCCATGTGGGTACTCGTAATACTGTCCTGCACTACTAGTCGCCTTGTAGTCGCGCGTACTGTCGCCTCGTCGTCCTCGTCCCAGTACTTCGCCTTCACTTGTACTCGCACTCGCAATAATGCTCATACTCGTACTTCGCTTGGCTTGTACTCGTTCTCGTCCGCCTCGGTCGCCAGTTCTTCGCTCCTTCGTCGGCTCCCGCAGTACAAAGTACAGCAGTGTGGAGTACATAACACTCTCACCCTGTTAATGAACAGCGGCCGCGCTGTTTGCCAGTACGTTCAGCAGAACTCGGTCGTCGTTGTAGAGTCGCGTAGCCAGAATATGTACAGTATGTACAGTGGTGACACTCGTCATAGAGGAAGTCCCTTCGGAAAAAAAAATCCTCATAGTCGAGCATCATCTGGTGGTGCAGCAAGTTGCAGCAAATCGCCACCAATGGCACCGATAGGTGTCGTTCGGTGGGTAGCCACAGAAATGCAGCATTCTTCGAGCTCAGTCTCGTCGCGTCGAACTGTTGCAAGTCCCCATTGACTCGTGGCGTGTGCGCCATCGCTTCCGCCATCGGAACGCACACTCGCGTAGTCGTGGTCAAAGATCATATACCATAGGCTCTTGCGTCGTAGTTCGCCGAGTAAGCAGGCTCGCATCTTCTCAGCGGTGTCGGCATCGGCACGCAGCGCTTCGGTGTCGCTCATCGCTTAGCAGTAAGTCGTCGCTGCTCGCGATGTCGTCGGTGCGTCACATGTCGCACTCGTGCCCGTAGTCGCTCACCCGCTGAACCGTAGTCGCATGTCGTCCACGGATTTTTCTCTCAACTCGATCTCGGTCAAAGCTCGTAGCAGGGCTGGTAGAGGGAATCATCGGCCAGTACCTTAAAGTACTTCCGCAAGTAGATAACCGTCCCATACCGGATACCTCCTCGCCATTTGTACTCGTCGTCCATTACTCATCGCAGCAGTACAATATCTCCGTCCCATACCGGGGATACTGTTTTCGGTTCTGATGCATTGAGTCGTAGACATACCCGTGCAAATATCATGTTTTTCCTCTATTTTGCATGAGCACGCTTGGCCTCCACAGTAGTAGATTCGTAGTCGCTGCTTCGGAGCTCCTACTGTGGTACGACGCGCTTCGTTCGGTACCGTACATCGAATATAGCCCGTACGGGTAGGTAACGCGCCGCATCTCGGTCGCCTCTTCGCAGCTCCCATCGCGCCATCGTCGCGTTGGCCGTCGTCGAGTCTTCTGTCTTGGCAGCAGGCAGCAGGGTCTCCTCCGCCATACCGCATCATGTCGAGAGAAATGCGCGCGTCCGGACATTGAGCCGTGGTCACCCAGGATTTTCACCTGACGGCTCAAGTCATAATCTCGCAGCGCTCTCCTCGAATTTGAGTCTGCAGCTGTTTTGTACTCGCGTACGGAATTAATCGTACCAGCACCTCATGGTTGTACCGGTAACCACACCTGTTCTGTTCTAAACTAGTTTATGTGGTTTCTCTACCTGTACGAGATAGCCCTGGCGCCGCGCCCGTAGCGCGTGTGTTCGCGCGCACGATTGCGGGGGCCGGTCAGAGCCACCACCTGCCTTCACGGCGGACCGACCGGTCACTCTCCTTTGCTGTGGCACGCTCCATCGAGCGCACCACAGCAAAGTCGCGGCAATTTTGCCGCGCAGGGTGCCGGTCTTCCGCCATCGTACCATGTACGGTGAGCGACGCCTTAGCTTTCGGGCCCCCCCCTTGGGAGAAACCCGTTAGGGTTTGTGTGGTTAATGTGCGCGCGCCGCTTGCGACGTGCCAACTACTACCCGCGAACGAGCTGCTGATTACTCGCCCAACGCGAGGAGAGGACGAAGCTGCAGCGCTTCCCCATTCAGTGGAACAAGGTCCAAGACCTTCGACCAGTGTCGACCAACAGTAACCCCTGGCTGCCCCTTCCCTTGTGGGCATGGTTCGATCCGTACTGGCCCCTACTCGGCGTAGGTGTCGCGATGCGCTCCGATTGGGGCGTATGCCGACGCACGCCCGCCGTATAGTACAGATTCGAGTACAAAGTGACAGTACACTGCCAGTGGCCAAGCCAGCGCCCAGTGGCACATGGCTACGTTACTCCCACGCCGCGGCACTCCTACTGTGCCGCGCACCGTGGACCCTGACGCCGACGCGGAGAGGGCCAGCAGAGCGACAGGGCGCTCTGCTCGCCCCCCTCGCGACATCCATCGCGCCAATTCCTGTACTCCCGACTCCCCCTTTATGAGACATCGCGTCCGTCGTAATCTCGGCAACTGGCAAGCCGCTGGCGCAAATCGCAGTGTTCTCAACTGGATATCCCGAGGTGTACGCGTTCCTTTCTTGGACGGGCTTGCCCCACCTTCTTTTCATCAGGGGGTGTCAATGGGGGATGCTACTCCTGCTCAACTGGAGTTTATGGACGGTGAATTGGCTCGCTTCCTGGCCGTTGGGGCCTGGGAGCGAGGCTACTACGCAAAATGGGTGTCCCGGCTGTTCCTGGTTCCTAACCCTGGAACGAACAAATGGAGGTTCATCATTGACCTTCGCCCCCTGAACCGCTATTGTGAGACGCGCGATCTTTCGTTTGAGACGCTTTCGCATTTACGCAACCTGGCGCGCCCTGGGGACTACATGTTGCAGATGGACCTGCAGGACGGGTTTTACGCGGTTGGAATCGCCCCTGAGGACAGGGATTTTTTCACTGCCGATTACCGCGGCACTCTATACCGACTGGCTGGCCTTCCCATGGGCTGGTCTCTGTCCCCCTATTACTTCTGCCAATTCACCAACGTCCTCACTAGGGCATTGCGTCGTAACCCGGCTGAAGCAGACGGCACACCTATTCCCCGGCGACGATTTGGCCTGCGCATGTTGCCCTACATGGACGATTTCCTGTTTCTAGCTCGGACTCAGGCTGAGGCCATTTGGCAACGTGACTACATCGAACGCCACCTCTCGGGCTTTGGTCTGCTGCGCAACCCCAACAAGGGCGTGTGGGAGCCCACCCAGAAGCTCGTGCACCTGGGGTTAAAAATTGACACATCGGGGTCACCTAGTCTTCGTGCGCCCGCTGAGAAACTCGCCAGCATTGCTCGCGCGGCCAAACGCCTAATCCAACGAGCAAAACGCGACCGTCGGTGGTTGCCAGCTCGCGAGTTGGCCGCTCTCGCGGGCAAATGCCAGTTTCTCTACTTGACCATTGCCCCTGCCCGTTTCTACCTTCGTGAGCTGCATGATGTGCTCAAGACGCGCGACTCTTGGTCCGGCCGCGTCAAGCTTACCCGCCAGCTCGAACGCGATCTGCAATGGTGGGTGGGTGTGCCCACCCTACACAACGGCCGTCCCATTAACCGCCCCGTCGAAACCGGATACCTACACGTCGACAGTTCGTCGTACGGCTGGGGTGCCGTTTTGAACGAGCACCATGAAGCTCGGGGTTTTTGGTACGACGATGACCGCAATGCGCACATTACCCTGAAAGAGCTCAAAGCCGCCCGCTTGGCTATTGAGTCCTTCCTCCCCATGCTCCAAAACCGCCACATCCGCTTGCACGAGGATAACCAAGCAGTTGCCGGCGTCCTCACTAACCTCACCTCTCGCTCTCCTCATGGCTGAGCTACGCAAAACGTGGTACCTCATGGACACGCACGGCATCACCCTTTCCGTGCGCTACATCCGTTATGCAGCGAATATCTGGGCTGACCGCCTTAGTCGCGAGGTTGATTGCGACGACTGGCAGTTCAACCCTCGTCGATTCGCCTCGCTCACTGCTAAATGGGGCGCCTGCCTGCACCATCGACCGCTTCGCGACTTCTGAAAACGCACTCCAGCCCCGCTACAACGCCCGCTGGCGTGACCCGCGGTGCGAGGCCGTCGACGCCCTGCGCCTCTCCGACGCTGCATGGCGTTGCGAACGTAATTGGTGTAACCCTCCGTGGAACCCCATCGGCGATCTAGTCTCCAAACTTGAGTCCAGCGGTGCCCCAGCCATCGTCATTGTTCCCTACTGGCCTGACAAAGCTTGGTACCAGCTCCTCTGCGACAGTCTCAACAGGATAGAGACTCAAAGACAAACAACGGTGGGTGTGCAGTGGTGGTGCAAAGGCGAGAGGCTACAGTGTTTTTGGAATACAATAATTGTTACAAGTTGCCACCACCCGCTGCTACAAATAATCTAGCTATCGTCGGCATTGGCCATCAGGCCATGCCGACCACTAGCAGCACGCCCACTGCAAAGGGCGTCACCATGGAGAGTCAGACTGAAGGCAGAACGTCAGCCCCGTCATTGTACGGCAATACATAATATATGCTCTGCACTGTCAAGAATAGAACATATCTGACAGACAGGCAGACATAATTATATGTAATACAACAGGCCGATATACGAGTACTCGTGCGCGTGACATGCGCGCACTCGTACTCTAGTACCCGTAGAATGTACATCATTCAGTGGTACCGGCTCTCGTACTGTATTATGCCAAAGATAGCGCATGACAGGTTACAATACAGTGTAACTGTTACACTACATCTCTCCCCCCTTGGACAACATAAAGCAGTATTCAATTTGCAGTTGGAATTCTAGCCGGATATTTAGCCGCATGCTGCAGAAACTCATCTGACTCAGCAAACTGCAGCCACATCGGCGTATCCAGAAAACTTTGCAAAGCAACAATTCGTTTTACATCAAACAAATGATGCCAAACAGGTGCAATAGTTTTATCTGCAAAGTGCACAAGAAATTGCAATTGAGATCCTTTGCGGCCAGGCATCAAGCCAATCTTGACTGCGGATATCTTTTCAATTTCATACTCTTGGCTTTCAGGATCTTCCTCAGAGCCCGTGACCAATGGCACAACCGGTCGAATAGGTGCAGTCGGACATGGCCGCAAACTATTCACATGAAAAACCGGATGCAACTTCATCCCCGGAGGCAACTGCAACCGGAAACTATAATTGCCAATCTTCTCAATAATCGGAAAAGGTCCCAACTGCCTATCCATTAACTTCTGGTTAGGTTGGCCTTTGATTTTTAGAAAGCGAGTTACAATACTCACTTTATCTCCAACATTGAAAACGGGAACATCCCTCTATTGCCTTTCCGTAGGACGAACAGTCAACTCATCCTTATGAATTGCCAAAATCGATTTGACTAAGTCATGGATGTCTTTCATATTCTGGATTTTCTGTTGAGCACTGACTGACACAGGTATTGTGGGCCTCATGGCAAACAATAAGTCAGGAGGTGTTTCAGGATTAAATCCGTAATTAACCTCAAACGGTGTATGCTCAATACCAAGTGCACGATTAGAATTATGCAAAAATTTTATCAACGGCAATTGATCAACCCAATTGGTGCCATCAAAGCAACAAAACGCTCGAGCCAGTTCACAGACAATGGCATTGATCCTTTCAGTCAGACCATCCGTTTCAGGATGTTGGCCACTAGACATTTTTAACTTAGTGCCTAGGCGACGCCACAAAGTCTGCCAAAAAGACGACATAAATCTCGGATCTCGGTCCGAAATTATAACCCTTGGTAAACCATGCAGCTTGTATACTTCCCTCAGAAATAATTCAGCTGAATATTCACCAGTCACAGTTTTAATCGTCGGAATAAAATGTGCTTGACGGGTTAGATGGCATACAACAACCAACATTGCATCAAAACCATTACTCACAGGTAAATCGGTAATGAAATCCAAACCAACCGAGTGCCATGGACGTGGCGGCACTGGAAGCGGCTGCGTCGGTGCTGCCGGCTGCGGACGAGAACGTACCCGCCTACAGGTTGGACAATTATCACAATAGGCTTTCACGTCATGACGTATACGCGTCCACCAAAAACGGTCCAAGGCACGTGCCAAGGTACTCTGAACAGCCCGGTGCCCAGTAGTATCATGTAACTCATACAATATTTTGTTAATGAGCTGACGGTTATTAGGGATGCATAGGCATTTATGCCTCCAAAAAAACCCGTCATGTTTGGACACATGTCCCGACTTCATCCACCCCCCCCATTCGGAATAGAAGTCGTCTGCCACATACCCCGTTTTTATCATGTCGAGTATGTCATTACTAAGCTTTAGAGTACTCACACTCATAGAAGCTATGGCAGTACATTGTGGGTTGTGTACACATTCAAGTGCCTCAACCGTATCCGGTACATCCCTGGTCCAATAAAGGCCACCGAAACTTAACGGTTTAAAATCCGGTCTACGAGACAACGGATCTGCCTCATTCCACTTGCCTTTTCTATATGCAAGAGACATTGAACCCACATAGGACTGTAAGTCGCGAACATAGCGAGCTTGGCGTCTATTCATCCGTTCTGCAGGTTGCCTGAGCAAATGCCGTAGGGTGTCATGGTCTGAAACAACAAGGAATCGACGGCAACCTTCAAGGTAACACCTCCAATGCTTAATAGACTCACAGACGGCCAATGCCTCTAGGTCATAAGCAAAGTAAGTATTCCCATGCTCAGCTGAATTCAGCTTCCGCGCCCAGAATGCCACTGGTTGAGAGCCTCCTCCCTGGTCCTGCAATAAAACTGCAGCTAGCCCTACGTTGGACGCATCTGTCGCTACGGTGAACGTCACATCAATGCCTATTTCCGGTATGGTCAGACAAGGTGCGGAAATCAAACGCAGACGAAGAGTCTCGAAAGCTTTTTGACAGTCAGGACTCCAGTCTACAACGGCTGGTTTTGTTTTACGTAACAAATCGGTTAACGGAGTGGTTAAATCACTGAAATGGTGTATAAACTTGGAGTAAAAATTGCAAAATTGTACAAAACTTCGCACTTCGCTCTGAGTTTTTGGCACGGGCCAATCTTTAATCGCAGATATTTTAGACTCAGATATCTGCAGTTTACCATCAGATACAGTATAACCCAAATACTCCATAGATGTCATACCAAAGAAACATTTCTTTAGTTGCAAACGTAGGTTATGTTCAGATAATTTTGCCACTACCATACGAATATGTTCTAAGTGGTCAACATAATTCTTTGAATATATACAAATATCATCAAGATACACAACCACAAATTTACGCAGAAAAGGACGTAAGATATCATTCATCATACGTTGGAAAGTTGCGGGGGCATTGCATAACCCAAATGGCATAGCAGTCCACTCTAATAATCCATCAGGTGTCTGAAATGCAGTTTTATGTATATCCTCCTCAGCTATAGCTACCTGCCAATAACCAGAGGCTAAATCTAAATGGGTATAGCATCAAGCTTTCCTCAACTCATCAAGAGTTTCATCAATACGCGGTAAGGGATACGCATCCTTCCGAGTAACATCATTGAGACCACGAAAGTCTACACATAACCGGAGAGATCCATCCGCCTTCCTAACAAAAAGAATAGGCGAGCCAAACTCAGATTGACTAGGACGTACAAGTCCGGCCTCAATAGCTGATTTTGATTGGCGATCTAACTCGGCACGCTCAGCCGGGGACAACCGATTGAGACGTTGTTTCTTCATAGTACCAGTAAGATCAATCTTATGGTCCCATGGTCGATGCTGCGGATCACTATCAACCGGTCGCAACACTTCCGGAAATTCATCATAAAGAATTTTACGAACAGCCTCCTTATGCTCAGGTAGCATCGCATAATCCAAATGCAGATTAGGGTCATCCTTAATCAGACTTATTTGGACAGAATAGAACTCAGCCACACGGGGCTTTGCTTTCCCTCCCCTCGCCGTTTTCCGCATTAATTTCATCACTTTAATTGCAGAAATCGAGCTACATGCGGGTCGGCGTTCTATTGTTTCAAACGGGATTTCTGTACCATCAATTAGGGTTAAGATACGATTCTCCCCATATTGTACAGATACTTGCGCTTCATCAAGCCAAGTTAATCCTAATACAACATCAGCCACATTGAGTTCTCGAAGAACATAAAATACTCGGTTCTCAAAAGAGTATCCTGCTATATCAAATGGAATGGTAACGATCTGTGTACAATTCGCACGTTGACCATTAGCAAGACGAACCGGAATTTTCTTCTGTAGTTTCTCAATCTGAATATTATTTTTACGGACAAAGTCCTCAGAAATAAAATTCAATGATGCTGCATTATCTACTAGTGCATCTACATGAGCACCAGTATTTAAGCTGATTTCAACCTTTAATAGTGGCCTGGGATCATCCCATTTACTTAATGAAGCCACAGTAGCTGGTTGTGATACATTATCAACATTATCAGCCGACACATTAACGATTTCAGAGTTAAAAATATTTTGGTCAACATTTTCTGACTCTACGTTAGAATCCTGAGTGTCCGGAGACACCTCCCCATTAACATAAGGAGAGCAGGATTCATCCATAATATCATCAGGTATACTACATTCATTGTCCACAAGCCATATACGAATGGGCCACGGCGCAGGGCGAACATCAATATGGACTGTAGCATTATTTGGTGATAAACGGGTAAACATAGGCGTTCTAGCCGGGAACTCTTGGACCAGTTTCCAATGCTGTGTAATAGCATCAAACCTATCCCAAGCTGGTAGTATAAAAACACCCAGAGTATCAGTACGATTAGCTTTACGACACTGTTCAAAGTGTGCAGCAATTTGTTCTACTCTGTTCCATGGTGGATGTATATATACTCGTTCACCAGCTAAGTCCCGTTCTAAAACTGATTCATTGACAGAACAGAAGGGCAGATCTTTATGGGTATTCAATCCCTCATAATCTGCACATCCCTCTAAAGTAAACTTATACTTATCATAGAGGGGTTCAAAGATACGATCAAGCAAACGCCAAGTCGTACTGGTATGTATTTGAGTAGACTTTATGCGTTTACGACGAATAGCTTTTACTCGACGACGACCCGACAATTTTCGAGCTGCTATGACGAGTATGCTTTTCGTATCTGTAACCGATGCTTTACTACCAACAAACGTATCAGTAGGTGCATCTACAGGGGCATGAGCAGAATCTGACGGTACATCATCAGACTCAGGAACAGAGGGAAGTACATCATCCACGTCATCTGTTACAGGACAGGCCTGCTCATCATTTAAGTCCCCAGCTACTAGTCTGTCATTACCAGTAGCTGCAAGGCACCCCTATTTTTCCGGACAGTTTCTGAACTTATGGCCCTCCTTACCGCATTTAAAACAAGTGCGGTTGTTGAAGTGTTCACTGACCTTAGCTTTTTCAAGCTTCTTGGCCATACTGTCGTACTCCTGCTTGCGCCGCAGCGCCTCGCCAGCAAGCGGTTTGCCGTCCTTCTGAGTCGGCTTGCCCTTTTTGGCTCCGTTCCTGACGATCGACTGCTCCTCGGCGCGACGCCTCTTGCCGCCCTTGGGCTTACGCTTCTTGCGAATCTCCTCGCCAGAGCAGCCGTCGTCCGCTCCGGTCCTCGAGTCGTTGTTGTCAGGAGTCCGCCCGTTTCTTGGCTTGGCCTTTTCGCCGAGAGACCGATTACCGCTGATGAGACCATTACAGTGGTCTACCAGTATATCGATCGATATGTTGACAGACTTGCGCTTCTCTTCAGTTAGAAAACGATGTGCCAACCTTCTTAACTCGGGATGACTGAGTCCTTCTGTGAACTTAATACATTTAAGCTCATTAGACAGCTCCTGACGAGATCTTGATAAAATATCGTCGAACTCCTGTGCATATTCAGAAAAAGTCGCGGGCGCTCCTTCACCGCCTGCGTTGACCTGTATTAACGAAGTAAACTTGATGCACGCCTCTCGTTGAAGATCAGGTATTTGTGCCGATTTACGTACGGCTGCAACAAACGCAGCAGCAGTAGCGGGGCGTTATGTATCAGGTTTGTTTTCATACGACTGCCACCAACGCCGCAGTCGCCCCTTCAGCTGATGTACGATATACATAAGTCCTGCAGGTGTATCATACTTTAACTCTACTTGGCCCAGCATTTCGGGTATACTATGAAGCCAGATGTCGAGAGCATTGATGTCGTCGTTGTCGACTTTAGGTTGCTGCTGTGCAGACTTACGCTGCGACTCGGATAACTTGGCCTCGGGTTTTTCGTACCACGGTACAGGTCGCGATACCTCCAAACGGTCGAACTCAGTCGATATGTCGACAGCCATATGGTCGTTGACGACCTCCCACAAAGGTGACTCGTCGAAGCCAAAACGAAACGGTACAGTAACAGGTACGCCAGGGTAGCTCTTGTTGGTCCATATACCAGAAGTCGACACGGCCTTATACACGTTCGACCACTTATCGACGACTGCCGAGTGTATAACTTGCGCTGCGACATAGGGAACGGCACGACACCATTTACCCCGCAGGTGCGAAGCTATTTCGGTAGTATATGACGGGCGATCATTGCCAGGCTCGATGGTGATTCGATCAGGGAAACGAGGACCATTATCAGCTGGCGGGTCGACCGCTACTTGAGGTCCAACAAACGGTATCAGACTATCATTAACCATCTGCTCAGCACGGTAAGGCCAACGAGTGTCATTCTTCAGCTCATAAAAGTTCACTCGAGCCTCATACAAAAAGCAGTCGGTTCCATTGATAGTCACACAGTCGAACAGATTCAGGTCAGCCGGATTCATCGTGATCCCGGTTTCAGTTTGCGGCATACGTACTGCGAGTTCGCGGACTGACAGGTCGATAAGTGTCGAGGTCCCACAGGGCAGAAAAGCAGTGTTATTATGATTCGGTTCAATAGTCATCATAATGTCACGCTCAGCACCAGCTCCAGTGCCTGAAGTAACAATCACAGATGCCGTGACACCGCAGTCGAAAGGTAGCTTAGTATCTGCGTCCCGCTCTCGAGCCGCCAGTTGTGCGCGCGAAAACTTGCGCCTCATCACGTCACTCATTATACAACAAACGAGGAGTACTTGCAGTGGAAGACTTGAAGATTCTGGAGCTAACACTCGCTCCGAAACCAGTGCGACAGTCTCAACAGGATAGAGACTCAAAGACAAACAAAGGTGGGTGTGCAGTGGTGGTGCAAAGGCGAGAGGCTACAATGTTTTTGGAATACAATAATTGTTACAAGTTGCCACCACCCGCTGCTACAAATAATCTAGCTATCGTCGGCATTGGCCATCAGGCCATGCCGACCACTAGCAGCACGCCCACTGCAAAGGGCGTCACCATGGAGAGTCAGACTGAAGGCAGAACGTCAGCCCCGTCATTGTACGGCAATACATAATATATGCTCTGCACTGTCAAGAATAGAACATATCTGACAGACAGGCAGACATAATTATATATAATACAGCAGGCCGATATACGAGTACTCGTGCGCGTGACATGCGCGCACTCGTACTCTAGTACCCGTAGAATATACATCATTCAGTGGTACCGGCTCTCGTACTGTATTATGCCAAAGATAGCGCATGACAGGTTACAATACAGTGTAACTGTCACACCTCTCAGAGATGTGCTCCGACATGCGCTCTTGGAAGCCGCGCCACGACCTCTTCATTCCTGGCCGTACCGGCGACCGCCTTCCTGTGGGCGCACCCCGCTGGCCTGTCGTCGCCTTCAACATTCCCGCCCGTGACCCCCGCCCGTAGCCTGCTGCGTCCGGCATTTTCTAGTCGGCAAACCAGACGATCCTTGTGAAATGTTCTAAACTAGTTTATGTGGTTTCTCTACCTGTACGAGATAGCCCTGGCGCGGCGCCCGTAGCGCGTGTGTGCGCGCGCACGATTGCGGGGGCCGGTCAGAGCCACCACCTGCCTTCACGGCGGACCGACCGGTCACTCTCCTTTGCTGTGGCACGCTCCATCGAGCGCACCACAGCCCGCCCAACCCTCCCTGGCTGTGGGATCGTATGCCTGCAAATTCTTGAATATCACAACATGTAACCAGACCTGGCATTCTTCGGCAAACCAGACGATCCTTGTGAAATGTCTTCTTTTTTCTGAGTTCGATTTTCTTGTGGCTGGTTCATTCTTCATCGCAGAAAAAAAAATCTGCGGTTCTTCTTGTTCGCTATACCAGCTCGTTACCAGAAGTCGCTACTGTGCCGATAACGGCTGGTACAGGTCGGTTCTGGTTGATGTCGCGCCATCGCAAACTCGCGTCGTCGGAACTGTAGCTGGGGTCGCGAGTCGCACGTTGCTCCGCCCTCATGGCTTCGCAGCTTGCAGCGTCATCGTTACACATCTCAGATCGAACGTTCGGCTGCTCCTTGGTACTCGCGATCTTCGTCCCTTCGCTAGTTCATAATTTCGCTCGCTCGTCGCATCCTCCTGATTGTCGCTACATCGTTCTCGGCACGTCGAACTTGACTCCATCTATGAAAGCCGGTGCGCATCCTCGGTGGGCGTCCCCGCCATAGGTACCTTGGCATCCGAAGTCTTCTTCTGTCCCTATCTCGCCTCTCGCTCTCGTCGCTATGCCGCTTCTCTTGTGGAATCCGGAACCATGTGCTCCGGTCATCGCTCCGAAACCAAGTGTTACAGCCCCCTTAGGACTTAGGCCGAATAGTCGTCTAGCCGTAGATAGTCCTAAAGCAGGAGCTGAGTCTTAGGGCCCATTGCTGGATCGTTATTCCACACGGCCAGGAATAATGAGCGGAGATTTGGGAAAAGGGATTCTTACAGTACCGGAATGCCGGTAACCTGGGTGACTGGCTCGGCGGTGGTTTTGCCGGCCTATTTATAGTCGCTGGTTTCCGTCATTCCGTGCGCTGCGTATAAATTCCAATTCCCACCACTTGTGCTGCGTGTAACTACTATACTACTACTAAAATCGACGTGTGCGGTCATAACCCGCGGCCCGTCGCTATTTTAGTAACACACAACCAACTACAGACAGGTTGCT
This sequence comes from Tetraselmis striata, assembly GCA_006384855.1. Taxonomy (NCBI): domain Eukaryota; kingdom Viridiplantae; phylum Chlorophyta; class Chlorodendrophyceae; order Chlorodendrales; family Chlorodendraceae; genus Tetraselmis; species Tetraselmis striata. The sequence goes on along the minus strand of VCJN01003436.1, from coordinate 74,049 downwards.
AGCACCTTCGTCTGTCCGCAGCACAGTGATATAATATTTATCTACTATTGCTATATAGCAAATGCTATAGCGTTCTAGATGGTTCCAGTAGGTTCTAGTACCTACTGGTAATACGGTCCTAAGGCAGCGCTCTAATTAACGCTAGGTATTTTACCAGCGCGCACAACAATCGCGCTCCTGCTGGTACGCAGGCGTAAGTACAGGTTACTTGCACCCCATGTGGGTACTCGTAATACTGTCCTGCACTACTAGTCGCCTTGTAGTCGCGCGTACGGTCGCCTCGTCGTCCTCGTCCCAGTACTTCGCCTTCACTTGTACTCGCACTCGCAATAATGCTCATACTCGTACTTCGCTTGGCTTGTACTCGTTCTCGTCCGCCTCGGTCGCCAGTTCTTCGCTCCTTCGTCGGCTCCCGCAGTACAAAGTACAGCAGTGTAGAGTACATAACACCAAGGCTTCCACAGTGCCAGCGGCGCAACTCGTGGTGGCCGAGGAGGCCGCGTCCTCAGCCGCTTGGAGGCGAAACGATTGTGGCTTGTTATGGGCGTCCGGGCACAGGGGGCGTCCCGACGCCAAGGCAAGGAAGCTCATGGCGGCGTCGTCGACGGCACAGCCTCCCGGGGTGGTGAAGACACTGACGGCCGCCGTTCTCCCTCCGGACGCGCCGCTGCCCCGCCCACCCCTAACTGAGAAGGAGTTGTGCTGGATGAACGCCGCCGACAAGAAGCAGTCGGACGCCGACAAGAAGCGGAAGAGGCCAGTGAAGAAGCGCCCAGGTAAGAAACTAACGGTCGCGGAGTCGGAGGCGGAGGCGGAGGCAGCGAGGTCGTCGAAGCGGCGGGTCCCCCGGGCACGCAAGAACAAGAACAAGCAGTAGCTCCCCCCCCCCCCCTTCCCCTCACCCCCCCCCCCCTCTCCGGCCACATTCCCCGATGGCAGCTGTCGCGAATATTGTAATTCAATCATTCTTCGGCAAACCGCTGCCTGCCCCCCCCCCCCTCCCCTCCCCCCCCTCGCGAATATTTATGTAACATGAGCACTCTTTGGCAAAACATGGCAGCCAAACCGCCCATATGATGACCTTTGATCGGACGGCGGGCATGCCCCTAGCCGAATAGTACGGCTGCGATTTGCCCTCCCATGTACTAATAGTCGTAGTTATCCACAGGACGATTCGTCATCGCGCCCGGGTTCGTACTAGATACCCGGTACCGGCTTAATAAATATATCGCGTACTACCCGGTACTACACGGACAACCTCGTACCTTAATCGTCAGTGCCATGTAACACGTCACCGCGCTAGTACGACTACCACAATGATTACAAAAAAGGATTTATCGCCCGCCGGCAATAACGCCGGATGTACTCGCACGTAACTGGATGGACGTGCCGCCACCAGCAGCAGCTTTCACGGATAATAGTGGTACCGGTACGGTAGTGCTTCGTCACCCGTATGTCACATCTGAATCTCACAGTGCATGACGACCGGCTCAATAACCTGTCCCTTGCTGATTGTGCCAACATCAATAATTGCCATTCCGCTATAAAACGCTCGCCCTTTGAGGCTCGGCATGGCATGTGCCCCCTTGTTCCTGCTGCCATATTATCCCAACCCTTGGATTTTAATGACCGTGTCGACATTGTCCAACAAATGCGTAACATTGCGTAACAAATGCGTAACATGCGTAACACCCATGCAATGATATCCGAAGAATTAAAACTCGCCGATGCGTACCAAATTGCTTCGGCTAATCGCCGCTCCTGACCTGAGGAATTTAACGAGGGTGATAAAAATTGGCTGTCCACCGATGATTTATTATTACGCAACCAACATGTTCGCAAACTCCGCCAGCGATTCCTTGGCCCGTTTCCGATCGTTCCAAAAATATCCTCCAAGGCATACCGCATTCGTTAGCCCCAAACCATGGAGTGTCACCCTGTCTTTCACATTTCTAAGTTCCACCGCGCTGCAATTCGCCTAACACCCCCCGGATGTTGTCCCTAGTCGACTTTACCCCCCCCCCCCCCCCCCCCCCGCCCGCAAGATGAAATCATTGCTGAAAACAGTCTTGATCACATAATTGAAGATGAAACCGATATTATGCTCGCGGCCCCGCCCTTGTGCAATGGTTAGGCTATGACTCTTCGCATACTCTTGGGAACCCTATTGCAACCTCTGGGTGATAGCTCACTGTCTATGCCCACCACACACCCGCCTTGTCTGCTCTTTTGTGCCGCCCACACTACCCGTGCAATTGCGCGGAAGTACCCCGCCCGATTTTCCCTCAACCTTTGAGACCCCTGCCTTGATTTTCTGAGAGGGGTAGGAATGCTAGGGTCCGTTCCCCAACCCTACCTATGCATGCACCTATACCCGCACCACTGTTACATATGCCATTTGCATAATAATCCAGCGAAGCGTCGATTGTTCGGCGGTGAGCTTTCTTGCCGTACGGGTACCCGTATAGTGCAGTAGCGGATCGGGCCTATAGGTGCATGACTAAAGCGCTTATCTACTGGCATGTAATACTAAGTACTGTAATCCATCCACCCACCCGCCTACCCACCCACGGCCCTTAATTACACAGCCGTCCGATTACGATCTCACGGTTGGGAGGTACTGGTACTGGTGTGAATTACAAAATGGGCAGGTCCCCAGAATCAGAAAATCAACACAGCAAGCCGCCTAAAAGCGGCCCGCATCCCGCATAAGGCGGGATGGATGAGTGATGCGCACACGGTTCAGAGTCCGGGCCACGCGAGCACGTGTGTGTGTAGGTGATCCTCGGACGTGCTGTGCAGCTTCAGCAACGGGATGGGAGACGAATCTGCGCCGTCTGATGAGGCAGCGAGCACGCTCTCGAGCGGCCACCAAGCTCAGGACCCCGAGGAAATCTCTTGCGAGCACTGGTACTGGTACTACTCGCTGCTGGTCTTGTTGTTAATTACATCAGGGCTTTCACAGAAGCGCACTACAACAGAACTAACAGCAACTATGAAAGGTTGCCAGCAGAAGAGAGACTTAAGCCCGAAACCAAGGTCGAGCAGGAGGACAGGGAGCCAAATTACATTATATTTACTCGCTGCTGGTAATATGGGAAAAAAACTGGTAGCAACTACTTATTCAAAGCGCTGGCAAATAAGTATGTTTAAAATAACGCTCGCTGCTGGTAATCCGTACTGGTACTAGCTACTCGCTGCTGGTACTGGTGTGAATTACAAAAAGGACAGTTTCCCAGAACTGCTGGTATTGGTACTGGTACTCGCTACTCGCTGCTGGTAATGGAAAAAACAATCTGGTACTTCAAAGCGCTGGCAATGCAAACGCTCGCTGCTGGTACGGGTACTTCAAAGCGCTGGCAGTGCAATTCATGGAACTGTAGGCCATTGATATAGAACCCGTTCCTTTAAAATTTCTGAAAAATCGACGCATCGCTGATTCAACTGTCAAGTTACTTCATACTTGTAAACCATCCTCATCATCTTTAAGACTATATTCGTATGCTTGCATGCGCCCAATGCCCGAGGGTAATCCCCGTGGCCTACGTTTATAAGCCTACATACTGTTGCATCTGATTGCTGCCGCCCGGTCATCCGTGACCTCTCCGACCTGCCACGACCTGCATGTTAAGCCGGCGGCCAACCGGCATGCACCCAGAAACCATCTGCTCAAACCACTTGTCCTTGTCTCGATACTGCACCGCATTAGTGCACCTCACACTGGGTGAGGCCCCGTCGCTGATATTGCTAGGAGTAACACAACCCAACTCCGTTGTAAGTGTGTAGTGTCTAATGAGTACGTGGCATGGGCGGCCATTCCTACAGGGACATGTTCGACAGCGCAGAGCATCAGCACCTGGCAGTCATGTGGCATATGCTGCAAGGAGCGGTCATCTACTACCTTAGGGACTGCGAGGAGTGTGACGCTCCTGCTGAAAGTAAGGAGTGCCAGCGCGTCAACCATTCCATCAAGAAGCAGCGGGAGGAGGGCTTCTAGTGCTTGCTGACCTATGCGCAAATGTGCATCATGTATTTGCATGTTAAGATGATGAAACTGAACATGCACGTTCAATCTGGTTTGCCGAGTCAGAGCCCAGGAGGCGGCCATAGGCAACACAGCCCGCGACTCAGAGCTCCGGATGGAGCATACCGCGCGCCGCCCCCCCTCCCGCCTTTCGCCCTCATACGCATTGTGTCTAGGCTGTTGTCATATGAATACATGCCATATGCCATATGCAGATGCGGGGCATGAAATGCGTGGCCATAAGCAGTAGCACCACTGACACGGAGCGGGCATACAGTGGGTGTGACAATTATACGAGTATGATATACTACGAGTTAGTACCTGTGTGTACTAGTACAATGTGTACCTGAGAATACGAGTATATGTACTGTATGTATAATGCTGCAGTGTGGTAAGCGTTGTGAAGCGTTGTGCTTCGGAGCCGGATTGATATCGCCTCAATTGTTACAAGGCGCCAGCATCCTGATGTAAGGGTCACCATTTCGAACCCCGCTGATGTCGAGAATTGACTTCTCGCAGTGGGGGGCGGAATGTAGTGTGACAATTATACGAGTATGATATACCACGAGTTAGTACCAGTGTGTACTAGTACAATGTGTACCTGAGACTACGAGTATATGTACTGTATAATGCTGCCTTGTGGTAAGCGTTGTGTTAAACAATTATTGTATTTTGAAAAACATTGTAGCCTCTCGCCTTTGCACCACCACTGCACACCCACTTTTGTTTGTCTTTGAGTCTCTATCATGTTGAGACTGTCGCACGGGTGGCAGCTCTTACTAGAGGCACGCATCAAGTTCTTGCGTGCTGGCCCGGACCCATACTTCCCTATTAGCCTGCCTCGGTGCGTGGCGGCCATGCTTTGTGGGACAGTGGGAGGCCGCTGGCGCAGACGATGCTGTGGATATGTTTGAGGGCACGGGACCGAACTGCATGGGCGCCGCCGTGCAGCCATGCACCTCAACCGCCCCCGCCACATGGGCGGGCTGCGCGGAGGCGCTGGATAATAACTGTCAAGAAAGTGGCACACTGGAGCCTGAGCCGGCCTAGAAGCGCACGTATAAAATGGGGCTCGACCCTCATGAGATCAAGTGACCCTCCTCTTCCCCCTTTCTCCCCCTTCCCCGGGCCCATGCCGCCCTACTATACCCCCCATTTAGTCGGAATCGTAGCGCATGTCATAGGTCAGAATCTTAACGCAACATTTTCCGGGTATACACGGAGCTTCTTACCACCATGTGAACCGCTTACTGCGTACCATGATGCGCGTTGCTACCCTGTTGCGCGTTGGCCCCCCGCTGCCCCGGCCGCGACGCGTTGGCGCCCCGCTACTGCGACAGTCTCAACCGGATAGAGACTCAAAGACAAACAACGGTGGTGTGCAGTGGTGGTGCAAAGGCGAGAGGCTACAGTGTTTTTCAGAATAGAACAATTGTTTTAACACAACGCTTACCACACGGCAGCATTATACAGTACATATACTCGTAGTCTCGGGTACACATTGTACTAGTACACACAGGTACTAACTCGTAGCATATCGTACTCGTATAATTGTCACACTACATTCCGCCCCCCACTGCGAGAAGTCAATTCTCGACATCAGCGGGGTTCGAAATGGTGACCCTTACATCAGGATGCTGGCGCCTTGTAACAATTGAGGCGATATCAATCCGGCTCCGAAGCACAACGCTTCACAACGCTTACCACACTGCAGCATTATACATACAGTACATATACTCGTATTCTCAGGTACACATTGTACTAGTACACACAGGTACTAACTCGTAGTATATCATACTCGTATAATTGTCACACCCGCTGTATGCCCGCTCCGTGTCAGTGGTGCTACTGCTTATGGCCACGCATTTCATGCCCCGCATCTGCATATGGCATATGGCATGAGAAGCCCGAGATACGGAGGCATGTAGTGTTCATGCACAAGACATGGGACGAGCAGTGGGTGCCAACTAACGAGCACGGCAAGCATGCCATACTGCGAGACAAGCGTGCTGAGGTGGAGCTTCATGACAACCACGTGTATGTTTGGGAAGTGCAGTACTTCATGGAGGTGAACCACACCAGCCCTTCTGTGCCGGACTTCACCCTCGCTGTGTGCTGACTACACGCAGTTGAGCGCACTGTGATAGCCCCCCCCCCCCCCCCCTCCCCCCCGCCTCGTGTGGTAGTAGTGTGGCAGAACTAGTGGGATAGTGTGGCAGAGCAAGGCGCCCCTTCGGCCAAACATTCGCAAGGGGCATCACGCCTTCCATGTAGTCGCGTTGAAGCACATACATCGAGGAGAAACTGTGGCGCTTTCATGCCGATCTGGTCATAGTCACAGACCAACACGTATCCCGGTTTGGCATGTCCTCACATGATGTGGGGCATTATGTGTGTTGCAGATATAACACAATGACCATGCACTGCTAGCTGAATTTCTATACATAGCAGGTAAATATAATCGATCAAAATTATGCTGCTCAGCAATTCCGCGCAGCGCCCCGGCGCTGCTGCCCTGCGCACCCAGCGCACACCGCCCAAAACCTAGAAAATAAAATAGATAATTACTATTTTATTGGATAATTACATATTTTACTAATTATGAATATGAATAGAAATAGAACGAAACGGAACGGAACGGAACAGAATAGAATATAATATAATAGGATAGAATACGGTTGAGTAGCATAGCATAGCACAGCATAGCATAGCATAGCATAGCATAGCATAGCACAGCATAGCATGGAATAGAATAGAATGGCAATTCTCCTGCCTCTTGGGTTGAGCGGAGGAAAAGGACCACGTCCGAAATCGCCTGGAATACGAGAGAATGGATACCGGTCACAATACTGTTTTATGACGGATTCTTAGGCGTCCTCCGTCCGTCCTCCGTCCTCCGCATCATACGCTCTTCGTGTATGAACCGTCATACGTTCGGTATTCGCTCGTTTTATTTCAAGGTACAGGTACGTGTACGGTAAGGTTCTGAATGGACGCGCGTGTATTCTGCTAGTCCAGGCACGTCATATTCGTCTGATACGCCAAAATAACGCGGTACCGCAGCGCGTTTTTACTGCTGAATCAGCAAGCGCCACACGTGCCCGCCTCTTTTATACAACGACAAAGTAAATGCTGTAGAATGATGCTGTAAAAAGGGGTCGCCGCGGTGCGGGGGCAGTCCGCCGACCCGGGGCCCGGCGTCCGTCGACGGACGGGCGACGGTCGAACGACGGCGTCCGGCGTCCGGTGCCGGTACAGGCGGCGGGCATGGCGATTCGCGGCGTGCCCGCCCCGTAGACCTGACGACAGGCCCGACCTGCGCGCGGCCTCGTGCGGGATGCGGGCCGCCTGTAGGCGGCTGGTACTGTATTGCTGATCTTGTGTGGTATTTTTTTGGCTGATCTTGTACTGCTGCTTTTGGGGGTGGGGGGGGGGGGGTATTGCTGATCTTGTGTGGTATATTTATTGCTGCTCTTGTAATTGTGATTACATGAGCTAGACGCAACATTCAAGAAATCCAGAAGGAAATCCAGAAGGAAATCCAGCTACGGGCCAACAGAGGCGGGAACCGCCATGGTAGCCTCCGACCAGGCATCGCCACCAGCCAGCCGCCGCTCCACGCAGTAGGGACGCTCTCCCCAGCACACAATCCCGGGCCACTCCAATAGCGGCACTAGGCCGAATGTAATGTGAAGGCGCCGACAGGAAAGGAGCTTCGAAGTTGAGGTCTCGCAGCAAGGAGCGGAAGTGGGGGGGTCCAACCCAGAACGGGGCGCCACGGGCGTGCAACAGACGCAGGCCACCCAACGCCAGATGCGCCGCCAGCTCGGTCGCGTCCTTTTCCGCCAAACGTAATTACATGAGCTAGCAGCAGACGAAGGCGATATTGCTGCTCTTGTAATTACATGAGCTAGCAGCAAAAGGCGATATCGGAAATCACCAAAATAAAAGGCAATCAGAAAGGTCCTCTACATCGACTGCGGGGTGGAAGCAGTAACATGAGAAGACGCACAGTGGGCACGAGCACACGCATCATACTTGGCCATCTGCACACCGGCAGAGAGAATGCCGCCCAGGGTACCATGCACGCAAGCCGAGACCCGCTGCAACAGCCCCCGCCGTGTGCGCGACAGGTGACGGCGGAACTCAGCAGGTTGGCCGGCGACAAAATTTCGAAGTGCCTGAACGGATTGACCACGAAGAAAGCAAGAGGTCGGGGCGGAAGGACCGCCAGGGAAGTTGCGCACAGCCAACAGCACCGCGAAGATGTAGACCACAGTCAAAGCGGACTTCCCGAGTCGGCCGCGGTCCTCAACCACAAAAGGGTAGTACCGGTGAACACCCTGCACTGGGGCGGAAGACGCCCGGTCCGCTGCCAACTTGGCATGCTCCGCCTCGGTCGCCGCGATTCCCGGGATGCACCAGCGGGGGTCGTTGCTCCAAGTGGGGGTCGTGGAGGACACGCACGCGAAGTCGATCATGTAATCGCACGCTGCCCCTCCCCACCCCGCCAGCGTCAGGTCCGACGGCCGCGAGCGGTCCGCTGGGCGCAGCCCACTCGTCTCAAGGGTCAAGTCGCCGGCTCCCGAGCGGTCCCGGTCAAGCACCGCCCCCGCATCAATTGCCACAGATGCCCACAGATTCTTCAAAGCGGTATGCATGCGGTGCTTGTAGTTCGCTACGGGGCATATGGGTAGATGATCCACGATGAAATCCGTAGCGCTCCGGTTCGAGCCATCCGTAGAGCGAAGCCATAAGGGATCAATACCACACGTTGGGCCATGGCAAGTGACAAGCGCGGAACCTCCGCGCGGGCAAAGGCCCAGTACCCGCGCAGCGGCGGCCGCATAAGCAGCATGGGGAATCTTGCGGGCGGACTCGTGATCCGACTGGAAAAGCGATAGGGAGCCCGGCCCGCACGCGCTGTACAGGCGCAGGGTATCAAGTCGCGAGGCCGCTGCACCAGTATGTTGGAAGCTGAGATCGAGGGCCACGAAGTCACGCAAGCGAATCGCACGGCTGAGGTGGCGTTGGACAACCATGGTCGTGGGTTGGTCATCGGAGGTCGCACCCGAACCCGTACCCGAGGGCGGAGCAGTAGAACCTGGCAGCGATTCTGGGAGGGAAACAGTGGCTGCTGACGGAGGGTGTGCCACTAATTCGCCCGGCGACGGTATCTTCAGAGCTACAAAAGCGCATGTAGTAACGGTATTGGCAGTACTCGTACCACCGATAGGAAGCAATTGCTGGGCAACAGAGGCGGCCTCACCAGTACCAACTCCAAGAGGAGTGGCCGTAAAAGGAGATGTGGTGACGCGCAATCCTCCGCTAGTGCTCGTACCCGTACGGGTCGTAGTACCAGCTGCTGGATCCGATGCAGCGGTGGTCGTAGCATTACTGACCGTAAGTAACTCGAAGATCTCGTGGGCGTGCCCATACGCCGCGCGTGCGCGCCGCACATCTTCTTGCGGTAACGTGGTTAGGGCCCGTACAGTCTCGTACACGCGGCGCGTCTCACGCGCCCATGGCAAAGCACTCGTAGCCACGGACGACACCTCGGCGCGGACCGCCTCGTATAAGGGGCCAAGGGCGGGCCCGTACTCCCGTACCAGCTTTGGCAGGACAACCGATTGCGCGGAATAAAACGCCGCAGGGGCCTCGGACTGCAGCAAGGCCAGATTCAGACCGCCAAAATCCGCGGGCATACTCATCTGAACGATTGCAGCCTCCAGGCGCGGTGTAGACTGGTCGCAAACGTCCAGGCCAAGCAGCGAAAACGCAGCCGAAATGTTGGCGGCGTCCACGGCCTCCAAGAAAGGGTCCAGCTCCGACGGCGGCATCATGCGGCTGAGGAAGCCAGTCTGCCGCACCGCGCATACGACCAGCAACCGCATGGCCCCATGGTGGCAGCCGTATCCCGACGTGCCAAAGGAGGCGATGCGCTCCAACAGTGTGGCGTGGGCCTCCCGGCGCCGCCCCAACGCGCCGGTCATCCACTCGGGGTAATGGCTAATAGGAGCACCCAGGTACACGGCGCCATCCTGGACAGGATCATCGGCCGGGGTCCGAAATCCTCCCGGGGCCAACTTCTCCCGTACTGTCCGCAACTCGGACTCGCGCTGTCGCCGGGGTGACGAACGTACCGCGACTTACTGTCCTGTACCACCAGTCCGACTTTGGAAAGCTCCGTGCAGTACTCGTCGAAAACGCGCGGAACGTGGGCCGCGGCAGTGGCCGCGCCGCAATCATCCGCAAAACTCTGGCAAAAAGTATCAGCGGCGGTACGAGCCACAACCGCTTGCACTGGGCCCGCGATAGGGAGGCAGAAGTATAGCGGGGCCAGGACATCACCCTGGCGTACACCCGTACGAGACTGTAGGGTGGCGCGCAAAGTACCGGGATCATCCGTCGCGTAGTAGTACAGGTCGCTAGGGCGATCGTACAACATCTGGAAAAAAGGGATCAGGCCATGTAGCCGCGGGTGCTGAAGCAAGCCGTAAAGTATCGCACCCCGGGATACCTCATCGAAGGCATTCCGAATATCCAGGAGTAGTAGTCCTTTCCCACCAGTACCACGCCCGCCGAAAAGTTGCAGCGCCACCCGCATGCTCATATACGCCGTCTCACAGCCTAGCTCCCGACTGAAAGCTGCGTTGCACCGGGCCCATGACCTCCCGCGCATCCGCACCCACTTGCCCCAGAGCGTGGGCGGAGGCCAGGCGCACCAGCACGGAGCCGACGCCGAGCGGGCGTACTCGCAGCGGCTCGCCGCTCTTTTCCCGCTCCTCGCGCGCGGCGGGGTCGTCCTTGTGGAGCGCAAAGACGGAGCCACTCGCCAAAAAGCCGCAGTGCGCGAGTGGCACCGCCCCGCCAGGCAGCGGTTCACCCACAGGCGCCATGAAGGTACGTCTAGGTCCCTGATGTGCTCCCAACGCCACCAGTCCACATGCCCTGCGGAAAGGCGGGGTGCACGACGTAGAACCCGCCGCTGGTCCTCCCCCCACCGCATAACCTCATCCGCATTGTCGCCCCACGACGGCGGCGCCCGTTGCAGGTCCGGCGGTTCTTCGGGGGAAGAGTACTCCGGGCTGGTGGCAGCAGGAGGCGGATGGAGGGCATCGAGGGCAGGGAGCGCCGCAGCGGCGTCAGACACCATGCCGAGGTCAGCAGTGTCCAGCGCCTGGCGAGCGCGGCGCAGCTCCTGCACAGCGGTGAGTTTCGCCGCCCGGCGGTGAGCATCCACCACCGCCGGCGGCACCCCATCAGCCGCAGCATCGGCGCCCCCTTCCGCAGCCTCAGCAGAAGCCGCCCGCGCCCTCGCAGATCGCCGGCGCTTCCGTCGGCGGGCACTCCGAGATGTGGTCGTCGGCAGCTCACCCGCCTCCATCTGGTAATTATGTAACTCGCTGCCTTCCCGCGATTCGCGCCACAGTTGCTGCATCCCGCACACCGAGGAGCCGGCGCGCACAGCATCCCCTGCCTCCCACAGCCGCACTCGCCGCTCCGCCAATTTCCGCACAACTGCGGGGCTGCTGGATGGATAGGGTCGCAGTAGTAGCCCCGCAAATACGCAGACAGCGCCTTCGGCCCCGTACGACCGGTCGTCGGTAGGAGGGAAGCGGTCAGCATAGGCCAGCGTACGGTCTAGCAGGGGGAAGAGGACAGGCCGAGCTGCGGGACAGACGCCGACAGCCGTGCCCCGCAGCGGCGTACGGGGCATCTTGCGGTAGACATCGCTGGTAGCGCACCACCGAGCGGTGGCCGCGAGAGCGGCATCATGAGCGGCTGAGGCAGGAGCCGGCGCGTGCTGGCGCTGCAGCGCCCGCACGCCAGCTGCCGACGCCGGGAGAGCCACACCGGGGGGCGGAGCCGTGGGAGGAGGGGGCTGCAGAACTGGCAGGTGGCGGCGCGGGCCGCCGCTTGCGCGCCATGGAACACGTGGTGGCCCGAGCGCGGGCAGCCGTCTCGTGGGACGCACCGCAGATACACAGAAGGGTCGAAAGTCGTAGCGTAGGCGAGGTGCATGGCAGCTACCTCCGGGTCGTCGGACTCCATCCCGTGGTTCACGTGCGTGCACAAGGGGGCCGGCCGCTTGCTGCTCTTGTACTACTAAGGATTACTGCTTTTAGCGGTGGGTTGGGTACTGGCCTTTTGTAATGCACACCAGTAGTCAGCGGCAAGCTTTTACGCGGCTTGTAGATTTAATCTGTTTTACGAATCAATACGTCTCTTACAAAATAAATTAATGACAAATCTAACGCTAAAAGCAGTATTACCCGAAACAACACAGTATTACAAGATCAACACTACAAGCCGGCTAAAAGCGGCCTGCATCCCGCACCAGGCTCAACCCAAGTCGAGGTAGGGGCACCTCCACATCCTCCCACAATCCCCGGCGCGAAGCGCCGCTTAGTAGAAATAGAAACAGAAATAAGATGATTGTGTTGCTCGACAATGACGAGAGCAGAACAGTCGGCACGGCTAAGTAGCCGAACCGAACGGTACAGTGCCGGCATCGGCGGTGCGGTACCGTTCCCCAGCCGGAATGGCCCCCTTGGGCATCGCTCAAGGGGGGCATATGTGCCAAGTATGAATGGCCCGTGCACGAGTACATGCAACAAACTGTCCCACCAGCACCGTGTACCAGGTTTCGAGATCCACTTCGCATAAAGATCCACGCCAATGTGTTGATCACGCGCTGACACAGACGTCAGATTTCGATTTTTTTTTTCGAAAAGTACCTAAACAACCTCAGATGGCCGTGCTGGAGTTACAGAAATTATAGCCCTGCTCGCGTAAATTTTAGTGGCATTTTAAAATTAGTTCTGACGTTTCCTCGCAACGCACTGAGCGATACCGAGAGTTTCAGAAAAGGAGAAACACACTGCAACACTCCAGTGGCAATGGTATCACATCGTGCACGGGCGCACGTCAATATGGCCCTCCCCCACCCAAAATACCCTAGCCTCTTTGCTGACATGTTTCCTCGCCCACCCATGGCCATCTCACCATGCAATGGTCTATGAATGCGTGGCGGGGCGTGCAGGGCACCAACCCCTGTTGTTGCGGGGGAACTGGAAACCCTGAGTGTGGCGCGGGTGCCACTCTTGTAGGACATTTGTTAGAGCCAACTTTACACCCTAAGGCGATGAAGGCTGAGCATAAATATGTAATATTCCAGGATTTCAGGTCATAAATCCTAGATTCAGCCGCGGAGCTGCCCTACTATTCGTATGCTCAGCTTAGGCGAGATAGGGGCCTGGAACTTCCGTGGAGGTGTGTGCATATATACACATACATATATACATATATATACATACATACATATAAACATACATATCTATATGTATGTCATTCGCTAGGACATGTATGTGTACATATACATATAATTATATATATATATATATCTGTATGTATGTTATGCGCTTGGTGCGAATTGCAGCTGAAATTGACCACGGCAGCATTGGGAACGTTCAGAAGTACATCGCATGGCATGGTCAGCAGGTAGTGTGGCATGCATGCGATGCCGTGCAAGCTGCTAACACCTGCATTTCACCTCAATGCTGCCATGCCCTGTTGATTGTTCTACAGTTTCACTAACTTGTCATCGCGGCAATTTTGATTTTGCATCTGGGCGAGGAAAGGGTCATTGAGGTAGGGTTAAACGCCACGAAGCATCTGCGCATGATGCACAACAAAGACCGCATGGGTCATAGCATGAAACGGCGTTGCATCCACTTAGTTGCCCGATGCTGAGGGTTTGGCAGTTCCCACTGGTTCGAATATTGTTAACAGCTTGCAGGGTCTTATTTGTTAATGGCTGCATTCCTCTGGCGGCACCATTGCGGCGAGCGCGTCAGTCACCATTTTACGCTCAAGGCAGTCCACATCATTGTACATCTCCACTGCACGCTCATCGATGGCTCGGCGAAGGGAACGTCCGGCTGTTTGGCCCACCGCCGCGTACGCCCAGGCAGCTCCGGCCAGCGTGTTGCCGTCCATCAGGGGCACAAGGCTCACAAGCCGGCCCTCTGCACAGGCAAACAGTTCTCCGGACTCCGCGTCAGCGCCACTTGACACCGCCACAGCCCACAGCAGCCGCCCCAGGTCTGCTGCGTCAAATTCCTCCAGCTGGCGCACCGCGCACCGCTGGACAGTGATAGAAGCCGCTGCTGTCAATTGGCCCGCAGCAGCAAGCGCAACCGATAGGCGCGCGAGCTTCTCAGAGTCGAGTGCGTAGAGCCTTGGCGCCGTCGCCCGTGCCGCGATGGCCGCCATCAGCCCGCCACTCTCTGCCACAGATGAGCTTGTGTCGCCTGCCAGTGCGGCAGCGTGCGCAGCGTCCGCTAGCTCCCCAGGCTTGAGGTCGCCAACGCGTGCGGATACAGCGCCCGCAATGGCAGAGAGTAGCTCAGGGCTGTGCCCCGGGGTGGAGGCCAGCTGGTGCATCACGCCAACCAGGGTGGCAGCTTCAAGTGACGACAGGTCGACAGGCGCATCAAGGGCCGCCTCGAGCGCGCCCAGCAGCGGGAGGCTGTGGTATGCCACGGCGCTATACGCGCGCGACATGTCCACCAGCGACTCCAGCGGCAGCGCCACAGACGAGGAGGCCAGGCGGCGCTCAAGCTCCGCAAATGCTGGAAGAAAGGCAGCCACGACCGCAGCATGGGAGGCGGGGGCTACCTGATGCTCCGCCGTGTCTGCAGTAGGTGGGGCCTGCTTTGCCTGGGCAGCTACGCGCTTGGCCTCGGCGGCGCCAAGGCGCACCAACTGTGTCAGCTCCGATACACGAAACTGGCGCCGGCTGGCACGCCGGCCAACCTCGACCTCCACCGCCTTGAGCAGCATCGCCGGGAGCGGGGTCAGGGCCGCCAGGCGCTGCAGGCACGAGACTAGGGTGGGCGCGGGGTATCCCGCCATCCCAGATGTCAGGTACTCCGTGAGCCGCCGCAGCAGAGAAGACGCGTGGGCGGCATGCGCCGACCCAGGTCTGGGGGCCGTGGCCTGCAGCCGCGCGAGCAGCGTGTCCACATTAAGAGGGCTGAGCGCCCGGAGTCCCTCAGCCTGCTCCACGGCCAACAATGCACCCACGCTGCGAGCAGCCCGAATGCGCTGGTTAATGGCCACGTGCTGCGCCTTTGCGGAGCGCTGGTGCTTGTGCGACTTCACGCCATGCCGCCACTGTCGGTGAGACCTGCCCCCGGAGGCACCAAGGTTGCTGTTGCCAGAGTCGCCGCCGCTGTCCCGTGGTGGCCGGGGTCCAGGCGGAGACCGCACATGCTCTTTGCCAACAACACTCCGGCCTGACTGCCGACCAGCTGCCGCCTTCCCTGTGGCGCCAGGCTGCTGCAGGCCCTGCCAGTAGCCCGGCGCCTTCCTGTGTACGGCAGCAGCGCTGCTTGACAACTGTCGAGAGGCTGTCGGGCAGCTGTGGAGTGGCATCCGTGGCTGTCGGGCTGGCAGGCTGGCAGATGCTGTCGTAAGCAGCGCAGCTGTTCCGGTCAGGAAGGTACAGTTCTGGCCCAGCCGAGCTGCGGCAGCGCATTGGTAGCCTGCCAGCAGCCTGCATGTGCTGCTGGCATCAACACACGGTTAGCTGTCTACACCAGGGATGTGACTTCTATCGGTTTTGTTTGCTGTTCCGTGCATGTCCGGCATGGTCGTGAACTTCAAGGCTGTGCTACATCGTCGATTCTATCCCCGCCATACTCACATGTGCATATTAAAAAAGGCGCATAAGTGGGGGCCGTACGCAGTATGGAGCTCTCACGGAGGCTCACAACATGCCACGACATGGCTCACATTCATATTCACATAAAGGCATCCACACACAAAGCAAATGACCCACACAGTAGCCAAGAGCACGCAGGCTTCTCCAATGCGTTCGTGCAAGAAGTAACTGCAATTATAATTAAATATATACATATGACATAGCAGGAGGGCTTGGCACCTAATACTTCTTGTAAAACCCTCCCCCCCCCTCCCTGGGGCCCTCTCACGCTCTCTGGGTCTGGGTATGGCGCTCTACATACAGGCGCTAGCCGTGCGCGAGGTCGGCGCGTAACAGCTGCTATATATTCTTGTATAAATACTGTGTCTTTTACTGTGGAAACATTGAACCACAAGTCTGAGGTTACGCACGTGTCTGAGCCTTGCCATGGAGCGATACACTCAGCCGAGGGTGCGCACGCGGGGGTGGGGGGGGGGGGGGGGGGGGGGGGAGGGGGGGCTAGATGGCAACGCAACTCGACGGAGTACGGGGGAGGGGGAATGAAGATCACACCTCGCCAGTCTGGACAATCCTGCTCGTGTGCCCGCCATGGTTACGGCGCCCCCGTGGTCCAGTTGCAAGCGACAGCCCTGGAGTAGCCACAGCCGCAATTCAAGGGGCAGGGTCTGTTGCTGTGGCGACGACTGATCGATTCAGAGCGGGCGACAAGGTCTCGCGAATCCAGTGCCTAATCAGTACGCGGCGCCCTCTCACGCCCTCGTTAGAGAACCTTTCTGTTTTATTAAGAACGTTGACGCTGCGCGGTTATTTATTTGTGGCACAAGTCATTAACTGCCACTCTCGCAGTCCTCGTTCGCCGCGGTGCAGCGAATGTGGGCAGTAATTCTGGTGAGGTTTGGTAACATGGACGCGGCGTCGGAGATGCGCCGTAACCCGTAGTCGCGATGGCTCCATATAGAGAGTGAGCACAGCGAACCAACTCCGGGTACCAGGGCAGGTACCGGGTACTCGTCCAACCTCCTACCTCGTCCTTCCTCCCGACCGCGCCGGCCCCGGTAGGTGCGGGGATGGTGCCCCCGCCAGCACACGCGCGGCGGCGGCGGCGCGGCAACTACGCGACGCGACTACGACTACGCGCGCGACGATTGGGCGTCGTTACCTGTACCGTATCCCGTACGGGTGGCGACTACTAGTGACTACTAAGAATGGGTTTGGGTTTGGTTACAAAAAAGCGCCAGAGCATGCACGGAAAAATAATATACTGGGGAAGGAAATACAAGTGTACGTACATACTTAATCGCTGTATGAGCTAGCAGCAGAAGGCGATATCAGGAAATCACCAAAAAAAAAAACAATGAGAAAGGTCCTCTACAGCGACTGCGAGGTGGAAGCAGCAACATGAGAAGACGCAGAATGGGCACGAGCCCACGCATCAGACTTCGCCATCGCCATCTGCACACCAGCAGAGAGAATGCCGCCCAGGGTACCATGCACGCAAGCCGAGACCCGCTGCAATAGCCCCCGCGGAACTCAGCAGGTTGGCTGGCGACAAAGTTCCGAAGTGCCTAAACGGATTGACCACGAAGGAAGCATGAGGTCGGGGGCGGAAGGACCGCCAGGGAAGTTGCGCACAGCCAACAGCACCGCGAAGATGTAGACCACCGTCAAAGCGGACTTCCCGAGGCGGCCACGGTCCTCAGCCACAAAAGGGTAGTACCGGTGAACGCCCTGCACTGGGGCGGAAGACGCCCGGTCCGCTGCCAACTTACCATGCTCCGCCTCGGTCGCCGCGATTCCCAGGGTGCACCAGCGGGGGTCGTTGCTCCAAGTGGGTGGGTCGTGGAGGACACGCACGCGAAGTCGATCATGTAATCGCACGCCGCCGCCCCCCACCCCGCCAGCGTCAAGTCCAACGGCCGCGAGCGGTCCGCTGGGCGCAGCCCACTCGTCTCAAGGGTCAAGTCGCCGGCTCCCGAACGGTCCCGGTCAAGCACCGCCCCCGCATCAATTGCCACAGATGCCCACAGATTCTTCAAAGCGGTGTGCATGCGGTGCTCGTAGTTCGCTACGGGGCATATGGGCAGATGATCCACGATGAAATCCGTAGCGCTCCGGTTCAAGCCACCCGTAGAGCGAAGCCATAAGGGATCAATACCACACGTGGGGCCAGGGCAAGTGAAAGCGCGGAGCCTCCGCGCGGGCCCAGTACCCGCGCAGCGGCGGCCGAATAAGCAGCATGGGGAATCTCGCCTCGAGATCATATATTTACAAACATGGGCAGTCACGAGGGCGGCATGCCGTTCCACCAACCCCCGAGCCGCGGAGCTCACTCCCATACTAGCTCCATATTATACGATCTCACATAGCTAGGAACGGCCCAGCCTCCGTAGCTCACCCCTCCATGGGGAGCTCACTACAGGCACCCTCTCGGGTGGCGAGGGCCTATGTCTTGAGCACATACAGCGGTGCCCCGCCGCACCGGCTCCCGTCTAGTCTCTGAACCTTCCCCTCCGAGCACATTGCGTGCCATAGCCGGGCACGGCTCTACACTCGGCCGTAGGTGGGGGGGCTTGGCTGCGTGTGGCCCGATCATGGGGTGGCACTGGTATTTGGGGAACCAGGCGCTGCACGGAAGTGCATCTAAAGTGTACGTACATTGATGAGCAAAATAGCTCGTGATCCTTCGTGTTCGGGTAGTCGCTACTGGAACACTACTAAGGATCCTTATATTGAGCAGCAGTTTGTTGAGGAATGTATCCGGGGTTTTAATTCCTCGGTACTTTCCGTGCATTCTCCGGACGCTATATTCCTTGCTGCAGACTTGGCGACTAGTGCCTCGGCCAGATATGTTGTATATACACAACAAATGGTGTCTATACAAAATAAAGTGTGGGCCCAGTACTATGGGCAAAACTGCTGCCAATCATGAAGACCATCAGGGCGTCAGGGGAGGTAGTCCAGAGGGACCAAACATGACACCTAAGTTTTTCCGGGACCGCTCGGGTCGGCATATCGGTCAGTGCAAAGCGGCCACCATTCCCAACCCACCGATTCACCATGAGACAACCTTTTCAGCTCAAGAGCCGTTATGCCGCCCGTCGTGGTGCGTATCAAGCCTCCGCCGCCCCCGGCAGATTACGACAACAACGGGCTCTGAGGTTTGGAGAGGTCGCGGAGTCTGTGGTGAAACGCACATTCCGCATATATCAAGTGGGACGACGGCACCGAGTCCACCCAGACCTCCAACGCGTGCTAAAGCTGCAATCCACCGGCGGCGTCTGCACCCTGCCTCAAATATGAATCCCATACCATCCAGCACTCTTCCAATACAACATTGCCTAGATGATATGTCGTCGGCATGCGAATATTATGTGGACGCGTGTGGGCGCGCACCTGGACATGTTTTAGGTTTTTACGGCCATGCGAAATAAAGCCGCTCCTGGCAGGCATCACAAGAAGCAGCCGCCATGCGGTCGTAGCCGCGCATGCGGCACCACCCGCAACCGCAGCAAGCATCGCGTCTCGGGCACTCGCGACTCCGACATCGAGCGGGAGACTGGCGACGAAACCGCCCACCAATCCGACAGCTCACACGAGTATAACGGCCGCGAGATCCGCCGCCACGACAAGCCGACCAATTGACCCAAGAACACCGACCAATATTAACCTTTGCGACCGGTGCTGCTAATATGCTGCTAATCTGCTATAAAAGTTCGCCCCGGGACATCGACCGAAGCCGCCCTTGCAAACTACACATGACCTCTTGCGCTAATTGCATTTGTAGGCGGTCTGGCATAACCCTTAAACTATTGCCTCATTCGAACCCCGAAAGCGTAGTGCATCAACCAGGTAAACCCAGGACACGCCGAGCCGATATTGCCGAAATACATCGACCAGGAATCGAACCCGGGATCTCTCGCATACGAGCGCGATACGACCGCTCAACCGAGCGGACAAGGATTGTACCCATAAGTGGGCTTTTGCGGGAAATCCCGCCTGGGCTCGACGGAAGTTCCAACAAACTGCTTGAAATTCCATTTTCTGGAAATTCCATTGGAATTTCAGATTTCCATGTCTGAAACACCGGGGCTCATGCCGTGGGCGACATGGCGGGCCCAAAGCGTCCCGTGATGAGCAATTGGAGCACCCGTACCATCAGGTAGTGAGCATGGCGGGGCAATATGGGGCTTGTGCGCGGTATTGCTGCGTGCTTGCGGCTGTGCATTATTTGGCCGACTGATTCCCGCAATGCCCGACCGCTAGCCGAAGTGGCCCACCCTCCCGCCGCTTTGGGTATCTCCCGCTCGCCTGCATGGCTACACAGTCCGCATTCCGTAGCCAGAGTGCTAGACGGGAAAGCCACACAATACACCAACACCAACATCAATTGGTTGCTGGTAGTGATGCCGCTGGTATAAACGCTACTGCACAACATCAATGCGAATACAGTGGGAGTGATGTGCCGCAGCCAACATTGCCACCTGCAGCCCCGCTTTAGGTGTATCGCAGTGATTATTTTTACTGATTGTAATCGATGTTGGATTACCATGCTTTACGGCATTACGGCTTACGGCATTACCATTACCATTGACCTTGCAAATGTGTCTGCACTACTACACATTGTGGCTGTGCCCCCTACTTGGTGTAAATGAGTACATATACATGTCAGCAGAACCGTAGTTTACACTGTTGCGGGGTATTTCCATGTCCTCCATAGGGGGTCGATGTAAATTCCAGAAATTTCCGGAAATTTCTGGTTTTTCAGTTTCCAAGAAATTTCCAATGCCCACCGCTGATTGTACCTTGTATAAGAGCATTCAGTATCAGCCGAGGAATACAGTATTCAGGTATTTTCCCGGGCTCCCGCGGCAGTTTTTCAAAATACTAAAAGTACTAAAACACTTGTATGAGTACGAGCATGAGCAGTAACCCTGGTAAGACTGTAAGAGTACAAATACTAATTTAATATGAGTGCGAGTACTACTCACCGATTGCGTTAGAACTAGTGGCCTTAATGTATTGCGCCTATCCCCACCAGGTATCGGGCGTGCGTTGGACAACGCCGTACCAAGGTTGGGCTGCAGTCCACTTTCCAGTCATGCAGGCTGCAGTGCAGTACTCCAAGCTGCAGCGCAGATTGCAGTACTGCGGGTTGTATGCAGGCTGCAGTGCAGGCTGCAGTCAGCAGGCTGCGGTATTGCAGGCTGCAGGCATACTACATTGCAGGCTGCAGTGCAGGCTGCAGCCAACAGGCTGCGGTACTGCAGGCTGCAGTGCAAGCTGCAATAGCACCGCAACTGCTGATTATAGGGAAGGGCGGGGCGTCTGCAGGCTGCAGAGCAAGCTGCAATAGCAATGAAACTGCTGATTATAGGGAAGGGCGGGACAGTGAAGGGCATATATCAGGGGCACTTTGGGTAACTGCACTGCAGCCTCTTTTCGGGAATAACTGAACTCTGCAGTGCGGTAGCTTAACTGCAGGCTGCAGTTTTTGCCGCCTGAAGTGCCGGAGATATTGTAGCCCAGCCCTGGTCCGTACCAAGGTTGTGCCGAACTCAGTTTGGCCGAGTTCGGTTCGGACCGAACTGAATTCAGGGAGTTCGGCCGAATACAGTTTGGACTGAACTAAACCGCAGTTCGGACTGAACCGAACAACTGAACTGTCCGAACTGCCCGAACCGAACTGAGTTCAGAAGTCCGAATTGCCACCGAACGCTGACGAATATATATACCGTGTTTGTACATACATGTGTTATTACAATCGTTCGTATAAACACGGTTATAATAGGCGAACGCTATTTATCACCGTACGGGATACCGCGGCAGCCGGGTCAAAACATGTCAAAACACGTTCTGACATCATCGAAGGTAGGGCATCTGTATGATTTATGGGGTTGTGTATATAGTTCGCCCCCCCTCCACCGCCCCCCCCCCCTTGAGCGAGCGAGAGCGAGCCCTGCCCCGCCCCCTGCCCTCATCTAGTTATCTATATGCTGGCATTGTCCCCACCGCGTGTGGAAATTCAGTGATATTTTCAGTGATGTGGTTGCCCCCGTGCGTGTAATTCTTGCTGCCACCGTTGATAGAGATGCTAGAGCTGAGAAGGCCTAAATATGATGTCGATATATTGACGGCCACACTATGCTTCTCACCTCAACTCTCACCACTTCAGCTGCACGCATTCACGTGGTGATGCCGGAGGCTGCAACTGCCAGAGAGTTGTCGATGGACGGAGTATGACAATGTATTTTTCACATCATGTCAGCGCACTAGCCGCACATGCGCACTTGCCTATCTAGCTAATAAGGCTGTCATATCTATACTGCCGCTGCGCTACCCGCCCCCCTCCCCACCTTCCCGGCTCCTTACCCCCTTCCGTTGTTCTCCGCTGCCCCGCGTCTGCCGTCCCTGCAGCTTGTACATGAAGTGGACAGCAGCGCCATGCCCGCCAGCGCTGCTGCTTCGCTCTATCACCCCTCCCCCCTTCTCCGCTCTGACGGCCCCTCTCTCCAGCATCAATGCGCATGTCTGCCGCATTCATATCTCGCACCTACTTGTGCCTCGCCGCTCTGACACAGCTCGATGCCCCGCGCCCGCAGCACGCCTACTTTATTTATGCCACCTGCCAGCAGCGCGCACTATCGCACGGCCCCCGCGCTCTACGCCGTCCATTCCAGTAGCGCTGCGCACCTGCAGCTAGACTGTGGCGTCCTCAATGGAATCTGTCAGCATTCCAACCGCCCTCTCGCCCGCCGCCCAGGGGAGAAACGCCGGCGGTTGCCTGCGCGCCGGCATCGTCGCTGGCGGCATGCAGCTCCTCCACGTCGGCATCCTCCTCGACCTTCGACTCGACGACGTCGTCCATGAACTCATCGCCGCGTTCATGATGAGTACTGCTGATGGACGGCGACTCCATATCAAGTTGACTGTGGACAAGGTTCAGGTTTGGGTGTTGGAGTGTTGAAGTGAAGTGTGCTGAACAACAGGATGGCGGCTGGCTGGTGCACCTTAGTTTTCTGGAGGGGTGCCGGGGCGTGCGCGGCAAGTTTTTCACCGTAGAACACTTTAATTATCTCCATGTACGGTCGCTGCGGCAACTCGTTGGGGTCATATCTGTTGAGTTACGGTGTAGTTCGGATACCCCCTAGTTCGGGCGATTTTCGAGGCAGTTCAGTCCGAATTGAATTCATGCGGTTCATTTCGTTTTCGGCCTGAACTCCCGAACCACCCCGAACTGAAGTGTGTTCGGCACAACCATGATCCGTACCAGGTACTTGAGCACGCGGAACCAGTCAGTCCGAGACAAGCGGACATGCGCACAAGTAGTCGGTAAGGATTAATCCTCAGTGGGTGACAGGGCTTTCCGTCAACGGCCGTCGTAGAGACGACGCGCTGCTGTAAGGGTTTTAAATTTCACTGTTGCCAGTCCTGTCCCGGGGGCGGGAAAAAAGCAGACAGCAGCAGGCGTGTATTCCTTATAACCCGTACCGCTTTTCTGCCGTATATTTCCGCTTGTGAATACTATTACTGTCGGAGGGGATTGTCGAAGTGATGGCTGAGTGGCACTGTCACTGATGGCGGGAGAGTCGGCGAGAGTCGGCGTGCACGCGTCGAATCACGTCGAGTGCCAGCAAGCAAGGTGCGAGCTGGAAAGGCAAAGGGCTGCTATGAGCCGTGGGCGATGGACGATAGGTAGTCGCTGTTGCCGTGGTGATGGCTGAGTGGCACTGTCACGAGAGAGAAAGGGTGAGTCGGAATATTTCTGGAAAAGCAGTTGACTGAATTACAAGGAGCCGAGGCTGGCAATTTATACTAGCCGGCTAGATGTCGATTAGGACGGACACCTCTCCGTCTAAGAAGGCCAACTGGCAAAGATGCCTAGGTGCCATGCTTTGGTAACAACTGGGTGTCGTACTTCTGCCATAAGGTCCAAATTAAGCACATGTACGGCAGCCAGTTGTTCACTGGAAAAATGCGGATTTCACAGAGAGAAAAAGCGGATTCAGGGTACCGGGGTACCCTGGGTCCAACAATTACGATGAATATTTGTATGCCAGCGCGAAGATGACCGCCAATTTACTGTACAATCCTTATCAACGGGAATCTTGCGCAACAGTAGCGACTACTGCAGTGCAACGGGCGGCGCGCGCCGAGATCCGTCTGACGGCGGTGGCGGCGGCGCGGCGCGAGGAGCTCGGGCGGAGGGATGGCGGCGCAGTGCGCCCCCAAGCGCACCGATGCGCGGACGATGCCGCGCGCGGAAAGGCGGCGGGCGAAACTTTGTCGTCCCTTCTCCCGTTGCTCCTCCCAGCGGTTCCAGGCCGCAACCCAGCTGTTGGGATCAGACCGTCGCCGTCGACACCATGACTCAGCGTACGCCCCTCGCCGCTGAGCACCCTCCCCCGCTCCCGCTTGCCACAGGTTCCCACCGCGCAGTCAGCCGGAGGGTTGCCGGGTATGTTTCGCGTTGTGGTTTCTGGCTGGCGGCGGCGGCGGCCGCGTATGTGCGGCTAGGCGCGGGCGCTCGGGCCCTCGCACCGCACCCTCCGTCCGCGGTCTGCCACGCCGGCACGGTAGTGGTGCAGCGCCAGTACGCGAAAGCGACTAGAGTGTCCACTGCGCCGGGAAAGCCTGCTCAGAGGCCGCGCGCACCTGACACGGGGGCGATGCCGCCGCGCACCTGAGGTCGTCCGCGGCCCGGGGGGGGGGGGGGGGGGGCGGGGGGCGTTCAGCGGGTCATTCCGCTCTGATCTCTGCAGCGCCGCTGCACACCGCTCTGTTTGCGCCGGCGCACCGCTTGTAAGGGCGACCCTATGGGTTTTGGCGGGTCGCTAAGCCCCAGGAGCCTGTTCTCTGCGCTGTTAGGGAGAGGGGTTGTCTGCAGCGGGTGCCTTCGCAGCCTGCAGTGTTCCAGTGAAATGAAACCTTGCTTTTTTGCTGAATTTCCAGAACGTCGATTTACCATTCTGAACTCAGCACTCTTCTCGCTGGATCCAGCGCTGTGTATGCGTGTCTGATGGACCGCCGGGGGGGGGGGGGGGGGGGGGGGGGGGGGATTTCTTTGGATTGCCTTACGTCTGCAACTAACCGGGGCCACAGCCACATTTACCAGGCCGGGTATATTATTAGAGTCGGTTTAAGCTGCTCCAGAAGCACTGCCCCCTGCGCCATGGAGCTGCGTCGCTCATACGCTGAGTTCGCCCCGTGTGACGCTCTGTTTCTAGACCTGAGGAAGAACCGCAAGAAGAGGGGCCACGTGTCCGCCGGCCATGGCCGCATCGGCAAGCACCGCAAGCACCCCTCTGGCCGTGGTAACGCCGGTGGCCAGCACCACCACCGCATCCTGTTCGACAAGTACCATCCCGGCTACTTCGGCAAGGTGCGTGACGGTCCCATACGCGCTGTGATGCAATATCCCACATGCCTCCCCGTGCTGCGCTTGCTTACCAGGCTGAAGGGTCCGTGTTACCAGGTGCTGGTGTGATCCTTGCTGACGTCTGATGCCCCGTGCAGGTTGGTATGAGGCACTTCCACCTCAACAAGAACAAGTACTTCTGCCCCGTGATCAACCTCGACAAGATCTGGACACTGGTGGGTGAGGAGGTGAGCTTGCCGTCCTGGCCGCTGCCTACCCTTGCTCGGCGAGTGGCATCCCAGCTGGAAGCAGGTGTCTGTCTAGCTGCGTGTAATGTTTCTGAGCAATGGCTTGTTCTTGGCCCAGGCACGTGTGGCTGCTGCGAAGAACAAGTCCCAGGCACCGGTCATTGACGTCAGCCAGAGCGGTTACTTCAAGGTTCTGGGCAAGGGCCAGCTGCCCGAGCAGCCCGTGGTAGTGAAGGCCAAGTATTTCAGCAAGCTGGCCGAATCGAAGATCAAGGAGGTCGGCGGCGCCTGCGTCCTGATCGCTTAGATGCGGCGGCACAATATGGAATATTAAAAGCAATGTTTCCGACCCTCAAAGCAAGTCTGGCCCCATCTGGCTCCTCCGCATTCCCCACCCCAGCAGGCATTTCTTTCTAAGCTCCGCATGCCTATGGTGCTGAGCCCCCATCACCCCCAAAGTGCAACCAGATTGCCAATCTTAAGAGAAGCTGACACCTGTTGTGCCTATCTTGGTCTCCGTACCGTGACATTGATATCAGTGTGACTTGCAAGCTGCGATTTCACAGAAACAGAAAGCACGAGTCACGGGAACATGTATCTTGGTGCATTTCAGTTCTGACACCGTGCCTGCATGTATTTACCGCAGACATGAAATGCCCGCTATCAAACAATACTAGGGAAGCGGAAAGGAACAACATTCACACATGTTATTTTGCACGTTCGTCATATTACTACTCCCCACACACGCGCCTATGCCGCACTGCGTCCAGTATCAATGCGGAACAGCTCTCAGCACGCTCACATACAGCGCATTCTGTCGCCAGGAAATCATTTCAGAATTGCATCGATCCTAGGTTTGGTGTTATTGCACCCGTCGAGCTACAGCATACAATGTTGCAATGCATAGGTAAGCAAAGGAAGGAGGCCGTGCCAAACCATATGAACTCAGGAGCACGCTCAGTTTCCACGGGAATCAATGTTGCATCCTTCCTCTTACATCCTGGCTGTCCTCATATTCTGCAGTAGATGTGTGAGGAATTCATAGCCGCTAAAAACGGCTTATGTCGCCTGGCGTAATTGTCGTTCGGTTAAATGCATCCGCTCACATTTACAATTTTTGCATCATTATATACGTGATAATTCAAAATCGGGACGGGCACAGCGAGCGGCTGCCAATGAAACGGGGGCAATCGAGTGGCATGCCATTTTTACCCTGCTCTGAGGCACCGCGTCATTATATTGGTCTCACATGTAGACCCTTGCTGCAAGCTTCGATGAACACAGCCCTACAGTGAAGAATAGCATAAAATCTGCCCGAGGGGGTTGCAAAATTTGAAGTTGCCGTGATATTTACCGACAGTTGTGGATGAGACAACCCCGATGACAAACCATAGAAGAGCCTATTTAAGAACAACTCAGCTTCAGCAGTTGAGAGCAGCAAGCATGCATATCATAATCAATTTCAATTTTCCAGCCTGCATGGTATTATTTGTCACACATCCCACACAGAAGCTTGCAACGCTTCGAAATGTATTTGCACATGAACTATCAGCCTTCCATGGGCACCACAGCGTGGAGCCGTACTGGTTGACGCGGGCACTGTGAGTTGCTTGAGTTGCTTCACTGGGCATTTGACCTGTGCTATTTGTGTTTGCAGCCTGCAGACAGCAATTGATGCGGGATTGTTGTCATCCAATGCACTCCAATGCACCACCCCCCCCCCCCCCCCCCCCCAGAACACAAACGCGGCAATTCCATAAATATGCATCAATTGCAAGGTTCCATTTCTACTTGGTACGACTGAACATGAAAACATCTTGGCGTTCTGCGTAACACCTGTGGCATATACCAGTTGGCGAGGTGGTATCCCAGACATACCACATCGTTCTTGACACCGGTGCAGGCCTCATCCCCCTGGATGGCTGCGTGGATTTATTGCATTTGACCCAAGGCTTGGAATCGGGTGTTTGCAAAAGCTTGGGCTTCATGGAAGAGTTGTCTCCATTTTAGAACATCTCGACCAACAGATCAGGCAGCAAAGGGAGACAATGTCCTGAGGTACCACAGGAAGAAGAGCATCCAGAGGGGTACAGTCACAATTGACAGCAGATACTGCCAGAACAGGACGGTGGTGACCTCGGCTACGCCGTTCTGGTGGAGGGTGGCCACAGTGTGCATGTTGATGGCAGTCGGCATGCAATGCTGCAGCAGCAGGACGAACATGAAGAACGAGTCTGGGGGGACGACGATTCCGGAATGCACGGATGCAATGACAATGGACACGCCAACCAGTGGCGCAATCAGCAGGCGGACTGCCGCGACTGCAACAATGTTGATGACTGGGAGCTGGCATGGAGGCGGGCCCTGCAGGCAGACACGGGAGCAAAACAAGGTTTATACAGCTGCAATGGTATGTATGCACTGCCACGCTGCATTGCGCAGGAGGTAGTGGCGCACCTTGGAGAGATTGGCGCCCAGGACCATCATCATGCATGGAATCATGGCACCGCCCATGGTATCCAGCGACTCCTTCACGATGGCGAGGGGCGCAGTCTTGCCCACAATGAGATTCTTGACAGGCGGCACCAACCCCACGGCGATCGCGGAGAAGCACACCTTGATGGGGAAAGTGAAGATGTTGCCCCACTTTACGGTGGCAAAGCCGCGGTATACGTTCTTGCCAGCTGTGGGGCAACACGCGGCGTACAGATCTCACATGGCCGCCTCTGCTCTATTTGTTGGCCTAAATTGCCCTACCTTGAAACGTCACTGATGCAGGCACTACAGCGCTGTAAAGAGGCATTCGTACCGCGCTTCACATGCCACAAACACCTGGAGCAGCAGTCATCCTTTACTGACGTCAAGTCTGCAACAGAGTACACCGGCCGCATCCTGCTACTGAGCCTGCGGGACATTCTGTGGGCGCATAAGCAAAGGGTTAGCACACTGCTACACTGTATCCTCACATTATAAAAGCACATGTCGCTCATGTAGCCATCTGCACATCACAGCAGGTGCACGCACGGGTGTGTCAACTACCTGCTGACAGTGTCTGGGTCTTCATAGGACGAGAGCAGCGGGGCCATGGGGCTGTTCTGGTAGGACTCAGTGTAGGGCGAGTCGCTGCTCTCAGACGCAATGGATGTATCCAGCGTGCGGACTGGCGACAGCGTATCGGGCACACCCACCACCCCGTTCTCTTGTGCATCATCGGTACCTCTTTGATCCGCAGCCTGAATCACCGCTGCCCCATTCTCTGATACGACACAATGCGCTCAGATTACCGCAGATATAATTTTGGTGTTGCACATGGCGGGGGTTGGCAATCGTAGCGCACGTGAATTTCTCACCTTGGGGGGCAGCAGCGATAGGCGTATAGTCCACCGGCGGCTTGTCCTTTGGTGCGAGCAGGTAGTACGATATCGAGAACTGAAAGATGGACGCCACCCAGATACCGAAGGCAACGTAGGCCACGCCCAGGTCGCTCACGTTATGCCCAAAGGGGGAATCTCCACGCCCCAAAGTCTCCACCAGCACTAGGGGAAGGTTTCCCACATTCCCTGCATATGGCCCGCAGTGATGAGTGCGTTGATGTGTTAGCTGTCACAAACTTGGACAATAAACTTGTGAATATAGGAGACTAGGCGATGGGGGGGGGGGGGGGGGGGCATGTCGCCCACCTAAGGCTGTCACAGCGGCAAGCATGGCGGTGATGTTTGATGGCGCCCTGGTGACCTTGGCAGAGATCCAGCCGAGGATCCACCCGATCAAAATACTGCGATGGCAGACAGGCAACGGCTCAGGAAGCAGTAGCCTCCCTGTGCTAGTCAGCTGCCGTCGCATATCTCCAAACTGGGCCGTCAGGGTTGGCCGTCACCTGAGGCAGATGTTCGCGGGCAGGGACCACCAGCTCTTGATGTTCTCCAGGTCCACGGCCGCTGCCAGCTTCATGGACATCAGGCTCGGTGCAAACACGTTGAACACCTGAGCGCGGCACACCAGCCGCCTCACCGGGCCTGTGGAGGACCGAATACTGGGCGCTCTTGCGGCGCCCGGACTTGAACCTCGCTGCCCCGTCGGCGGGGGATGCGGCGGTGCCGTATCACGATGGCGACGCAGCGAGCACAGGGCAGCACCGTGCGCCGAGCCCCCGACTGCCAGGGCGGTGGTGCGGCTGTGCGGCGGGGCACCGACATCGATGTTTTTGAAGTGCGGACCACGCGGGCCGCCATATTCCGACACCGAACGGTCTCGGCCGCCTCTACCGACTCTTGCCGCGCCACAGTAGGTACCAAAACATCGAGCGACCTATACATCTTGAAGGCGGCATGAACGGTCGGCGGTGCGCTTTGCCGACAGTATACACGCACATCGCCCTATCGGAGCTTCTCGAGGGTGAGGTGATCGTGCCGCGTTTCGCATATTTCCCGCCAACACGCTGTGCCGGTACACAATAACCTGGGGAGAAGATAGTGCGCCGACGCCGAGCTAGGGTGAGAGAGGGCCGGAAGGGGGGGGGGGGGGGGGGGTAGCAGCCGCAGGCTGAAGGAGGGCCACAGCCAATTTGCTTTCGCCACAGTGGGAGGGAACGGTGCTCACCAGCATGCTGACATTTTTCCGTGCGCCGGGCTCGAAGATCTTGCTGTGCGCGGCGACGGCGCCGATGAAGCAGAGAATAAAGACCTTGACGATCGGCAGCGCCGCGTCCACAAACAGCTCAAGCAGCGAAACGTCCCCGCCGCTGGCCATGGCCGGCAGTGGATAAAACAAACGACCTCGAGAAGATCTTGCAACTCTGGCGCTGGCTGATTTTGTGCCTGTCGAGAGCTGCGGCACCACGTTCACGGGGCTGGCCGGAGTTTAGTGGGCTCCTGGAGCAGTTTAGCGCGCGCCTTGCGGCCAGTCACCTGCTGCAGGGCGCTGCTGGTTGAGCTGAGCGACCAAGGAGATGCCAACTGGCACATCAATCAGTACTATTAAGGAAAATATTGAGGAAAGTCGCAGTGTCTAGAGGTACTAGTGTGAATTACAAAAAGGCCAGTAACAATTCCACCTTCCGCTAAAAGCAGTAGGTACTAAAATATCAACACAGCAAGCCGCCTAAAAGCGGCCCGCATCCCGCACGAGGCGGGATGGATGAGTGATGCGGGCAAGGTTCCGAGTCCAAGCCACGCGTGCACGTGTGTGCGAGGGTGATCCCCGGACGTGCTGTGCAGCTTCGGTAACGGGATGGCGGACGAATTTGAGGCGCCGTATGATGATGAGGAAGCGAGCACGCTCTCGAGCCGCAGCAAACTCAGGACTCCGGGTTAATTTCTGCGAGTGAGGCCTCTTGGTGAGCCCGGGTGGTGCACCGAGTGCCTCGCGATGAGAGGGCACCCGATCCACGGCCATGCACGCGACACCGCGCACAGCGCGGCGCACCGCCTTGCTCACCTCACCAGCCGTGCCGAAGACCATGCCCGTGTACTCCGACAGCATATCCACGATGTCTCGAAGAGGGCCCTCCTGTCCCGGCTCCGTGTTGTGCCACGCCGCATCCAGCACTACCAGCCCCCGTTGTATGTCGCCCAACAAGGAGCGCTCAAGCCGATCCATAGCCGTGGCCCGGGGCACCGCAGTGTACTTGACCCCGTACCGCATAATCATGAACTCCAGCAACGTTGACTTCAATCTCCGGGAATCATAGCCCCCGGTCGCGACGGGAGGAGGGGCTTTGCGTCCGGCACCACGTCCTTGAGTTCATCCCTAGGGACGGTGTTGCCGAGAGACACTGTTTGCTGGAACAAGGCATCCACCTCCCGGCGAACAACGATACCCTGGTCGTGAACACAGTGATCGCGGAAGGCGTTTGCGATAGCGTCGTGCTTTACACGACAGTGAGCGTCTCAAGTAAGGAGCTGGGAGGCTCGTGAGCGCGTCGCCATAGAGGCCCACAGTGACGGGGTTGTTCTCTGTCGAGGGCAGCATGATCTAACTCCCAACCAACGGGGCCAAGCATTGGCTAGGCGAAAGAAGTACCCAGCAGCGACTCCCGCAGCTCATGCGGAGTCATGACCGTCCGGGAGATGGGGATGGCCACCATCCACATGCCCGACGCCGCATCGAGCTGGATAAACAAGATCCGTTCCCTGCATGTGTGACAGGGTGAGCGCACACCTCATTTTAAAGCAGCCGAGAGTTGTTGGCCTAGTCTAGAAATGCCGTCAGCTCCTTAATTTTGCGACCCCGGCGCAGCTTCCCGCTCCATCACGCGCGCGGGCAGCTGCGTCGCTGAGGTGGCCAACAGTAGCCGCCTGGAGGCGGCCGCATGCCTCGCGCACCGCCGCGGCGTAGCTGGCCGACCCACTAGCATCGTTGGGGAAGTGGTCATACCGGCGGGCGGCAGAAGTTGCGTTGAAGCGGCCTCGGCCAAGTACGGACTCAAGCTGTGGGACAAAGAAACCAGGGGGGGGGGGGGGGGGGTGCCTGAGTTCCTAGTGAGGAACCTCCGGAGGATGTCATTCATGCCGCTGTAAAGGCGGCATCACAAACGCGGTAGCCATGCGGCAGATGCCAGCGACGGTTCAACCGAGAGAAGAGGTGAAGCGTGCGCGCCTTGGCCACCGCATCCTCGCTCAAAGTAGCCGCATGTGCTGCCATGCGGCCAGGGTCCATCAAGAGCTCCGCCTGGAAATCTGTGACCACAGGATTGGTGTCGGTGCCGTACGTGGAAGGATCAAAAGAGACCCCTAGCACCCGCTCGACCGCCGTGAGGACGGTGGCATCCACCGCCTCCGCGAAGGCCTCCACCTCGGAAAGGAGGCAAGTGCGGAGTTAATACCCCGCCATGTGTTGCATGCAATGCTGAAGCATGGCCCATGTGTGGTGGTGCAGTGAGTGGGTGTACCGACGGTGGGGCTTGGCAGATGGGATCTTGCTCAGGCTGGCTCATCTCCTCTCGTAGCTCCTCCGCCTTGCCGCGCATGTAGGCATGCACATACTTCCCTAGCGATCCGAGCGGCAGATTGAGGACATGGATGCCGTGGTGGCCATCCAACTCGTCCGGCCACTCGAGCGAAGTCGGCCGGAGCCTCACGCCGCACGGCCTCCATGTCCGCGATGTACACCTGCATCTTGTCGAAGCGCACCTCGAGCCCCACGGACGCCTTGATGGACGTGCGGAAGGCGTGAAGCGCCGGCCAAACGTGCTCCGGGAGGCCCACCAATGAAATATCTATGTCGTCGGCGTTTTAGGTAGTGGTAATGGTAATAGGCAACACTTGTTATTACGACACGGGTGGACGGGACGGGGGACGGGTTCTAATCCCCCGGGAACGTACCGTACGGGTTTAATCCATCCCGTCCACCTCGTTTTGCGGGCTGTGCTTTTTCTTACGGGTGGACGAGATTTTGGAGTGGACATGATGACATGGCGAATCGCACCGCGCGCGGTGACGGACTCGTTGGGATAGGATCATTCTAAGGATCGCCTAGTGACATCGATGGTGCGAAAGAAATATAGTAGCAAAGGGCGCCATCACCCGTACGGGGCGCCTGTTTGGAAGATGCCCTTCCTTCTCCACTATTGTATCTTGAGGAACCGATTCACGCATCGCGGACGATCTGGCAGCCTCAGGGGACGAGCCGGTTTTAGGTGGCGCTTGCTGCGGCGGCTGGTCACTGGACACCTTCGACAGCCGCCGGACAATCTCCGTGATTGCTGCGACACCATTATTCCCGAGGACACCGCCCGCAGAGGGCGAGAATGCGACGGGGACATCTTGAGACGGGTCAGCCATCACGAGACATTGGCGAGCGTAGTAGACGGTGTGTGGCACTCGGCGACGGAGTGGAGCGGCCATAACTCCCGACAGGCGACGTCGGCCTCGACGCAAAAGCGCAGCGCGCGTGATGCTGACGGGCGTGGAGATGAAAGATGTTGGGGCGGCGCCGCGGCGCGCGGTAGTAGCATGGGTTGGTGCATGTACGGGCAACTAAGTACTGATATTATAGGAACTCGTCCACTGAGTGGTGGGCGAGATCGGCGATTTTGGGCGATTTCAACGTGTCCATCGCTCGCGGTTGTGGGCGAGTTGATACGGGACGCCCGTAGAAGTACGCGCGGACGAGATGCTTTTGTACGTTATTGTACGGGTTAGATTAGAACCTGTCCACCGTCTCGTCCACCCTTATAGAAAGGCGCCGCCTATTCGACGACCGCCCTGGTATACTGGTATGCCAAAACTACAGACGTCAAAAGTATTGAATCGCCCAGATTCAAATCGTTGCCTTGCGCGGTATACAACGCGAGCGGCTGCTCGGTACCTGGGCACTGGTGTGAATTACAAAAAAGCCAGTACCGCTACAAGCAGTTGTAATAGATTTACAGAAGCGCCGCTAAAACTCGGCCCGCATCGTCCCGCACGAGGTGGGACGGATGAGTGGTGCGCGTCCGGCTGAGTGTCCGGGCCACCCTGGCACGTGTGAGCGATGGCGATCCACGCACGCACTGTCCAGCTTCGGCAACATGACGATGGCAGACTAATGCGCCGTCTACTGATGAGGCAGCGAGCGCGCTCTCGAGCCGCCACCAAGCTCTTGCGAGTAATGCTCCCAAATGGAATCATAGCTCCCGGTCCCGACCTTGAATGCCGGGAGGGAGAGCTATGCGTCCAGAACCAGCTACTGGAGTTCGTCTTTGGGTACGGTGTTGCCGACAAGCACTGCATGTTGGAACGAGTCATCCACCTCCCGGCGAACAACGATGCCAAAATATCGTGAACACGGAGATCGCGGAAGGCTTCATCGATGCCATCATGTTGTACGCGCCAGTGAGCGTCTCCAAGTGCCGGGAGGCTCATGAGCGCGTCGCCATAGAGGTCCACAGTGACGTCTTTGTCGAGGGCAGAATGATCTGGCTCGCAACTACCAACGAGGGCCATGCATATGGGCTCGGCAAGAAAAAGTACCCGGTAGCGACCTCCCGCGGCTCATGCGGAGTCATGACCGTCCGCGCAATGGGGATGGCCACCGTCCACATGCCCGACGCCGCGTCGAGCTGGCCGAACAAGATCCGTTCCCTGCATGTGACAAGAAGAGTGCACACCTCACTTTGAAGACAAGAGTTATTGCTGGCATGTGATGCAAGGAATGATATGAGCTCCTTCTGCGATCCCGGCGCAGCTTCCGCCTCCCGCTCCTTTTCGCGGGCGTCCGCATCGCTGAGGTGGCCAACAGTAGCAGCCCGGATGCGCCTCCACACCTCGCGCACCGCCGCGGCGTAGCTGGCCGACCCGCGAGGAACGTTGATGAGGAAGTGATCATATTGGCGGACGGAAGAAGTTGCGTCGAAGCTGCCTCGGCCAAGCGCGGACACAAGCTGGGGTTCAAAGAACCCATGGGTGAGGGTGTTGGTGTCGGAGTTCCCGGTCATGAACATGGCAAGATGTCGTTCATGTAGGCGATGAAAGCGGCATCACGGACGGTAACCATGCGGCGGACGCAAGCGCTCTTCAACCTAGTGGGGATGAAAAGCTTGCCGCACCTTGGCCACGGCATCCTCGCTCAAAGTAGCCGCCTCCGCTGCCTTGGGTTCAGGATCGTCCCACCAAGAGCTTCGCCCGGAAGTCAGTAACCACCGGGTTGGGGTCGGTGCCGTACGTGGAGGAATCAGCAGAGACCCCTAGCACCCGCTCGACCGCGCATATACTACCCTTGCGACCCGAACGGCACATTGAGGACCCGGATGCCGTGGTGGTAATCCAGCTCGGGCCATTCGATCTCGGCCGGGGCTTCGCGCCTGGTGGAATCCATGTCCGCGTTGTACGCGTGCATCTTGTCGAAGCTCACCTCAAGCCCCACGGACGCCTTGATAGACGTGCGGAAAGCATGACGGGCGGCCAGACGTGCTCCGACATGCCCACCAAATATCCATCGTCAGCGTGGAGTGTGAAGCGCGCCGCCCCCCCCCACCCCCCTCCCCCAAATGGCCTCCATTGTGTTGTTGCACTCTACCCCACGGTGAATAATCCCGATGCAAAAGGACGTCGTGGCGAAAGGTGCCATGTTGCACCCTTGCACGCGCAATCCTGCGACCGCAAAGGGGCGGACCGATCGTCTACATGCAGAAAAGCATCCGTGGAGAGTGAGGCCATGAGCGCAGGGATGACGGGGTGGAGAGGAGAGCAATCGATGTGGCGTTGGATGATGGTGCGGCGCCATGCCTGTTTGTAAGCGTTGCGAAGATCGGTGTGGACGGTGACTGCGTGCGAGCAATGAGGCTTTTGCTTCTCGGCGATGAGGCGGACACCGTGGATGAGCAATGAGTCCCCTGCGGAGATGCCGGCGCCAAGTTGGGACAGCGCAAGCACTGACACATTAGTCTCCTTCATGTTGTCCACCA
This sequence comes from Tetraselmis striata, assembly GCA_006384855.1. Classification (NCBI taxonomy): domain Eukaryota; kingdom Viridiplantae; phylum Chlorophyta; class Chlorodendrophyceae; order Chlorodendrales; family Chlorodendraceae; genus Tetraselmis; species Tetraselmis striata. The sequence goes on along the minus strand of VCJN01003436.1, from coordinate 38,307 downwards.
TCGCCCGCTCCGCCGCGCGCCGCTCTGCCTCCCCGACTGCCAATTGCCAAACGTTCGGGGCACCGCTCGCGCTCAGCTTCTTCACATGGGTCACAAGACTTGCAAAGGCGAGAAGCCGTTGAATCAGCTGGGCAGGCGGCCTTGGAGGCACATTGACGCCACCTCCGACATGGCGCGTACCGCCGCGGGTCCGGACGCCGGGGTGTATATGTAGCAAGGTCGGACAATATACGGCCGATCCATGGGCAGAAAACAATATAAGTGGTCACAACCATAATTGTGCCGAACTCAATTTGTTGGCCGAGTTCGGTTCGGACTGAACTGGATTCAGGGAGTTTGGCCGAGTAAAGTTCGTACTGAACTAAACCGCATTTCGGACTGCACCGAACAACTGCCCTGTCCGAACTGCCGGAGCCAAACTGAGTTCAGTCTAAGCTGCCACCGAACTGCCACCGAACTGCGGTCTGAATATGCCTACAACTAGCTTGTGCAATCGTCAAATTGCAGTGGCAAAATGTTGTAGGCAAAAGTTTGCAGTGGAAAGGAAAATATCATAGGCGGTGTTGGTGTTTACGCCCCTTGCCCTCCCGGTCTCACGGCCAACCATCTAGGGCATCTTTACGGCGCATCCTCTGTTGAAGCGCACGGTAGTGTCGTTGGATGTCTCATGTCACTCCTCCACAAGTTCGTGCTGCAAAGTGACCTGCTCATCGAGCGCCTTGCCCTCGCAGTCAGGCAGCCCCTCGTTGCATGCTGCCGAGATGGAACTTGCCTCCTCCGCAGGTGAAGGTATCTTCAAGTTGCCGGAGATGGCCTTGTTGAACGTGCTCTCGCCGTAGTGTTGCAGCGATATGTCATGGATCTCAGCGGCAGCATCCACGTTCTTGGTAATGAAGATCTGTGTGGTCATCACCTCCACTCTCATTGTGTTACGCATGCTCTGGGTAACCAGACATGCTAAAGAGAAAACACGCGCACAATCTATGTGGCTAGCTAGAATGCAGAGCATAATACTGGCAAGCTCAGATACTGCACGGTACTGGGAAGCGTGGGCACGCCACCAATCCATCAGACTGACACATGTGGCAAAGCCACCGTTCTCCCTGACCGTCTGTGTCGAACGGACATAGCGTAGCCACTCATCCAATGAAGACTACTTGCTTCATGTGGCTCTCCTCCTTCCTTTGGACCGTGGCTACATCGTTTTGCTCATGTGCTGCCTCCGTGAGAACACTGTCGGGCACAGCCAGAGTGTGGGACAGCAACGGCATTACCACCAGTGCCTCTAGATGCACGTTTGCCATTTCTGATGGTGTCGTCCAAGGCCAATAGCACGGTGATGATGTCATTGTCCCGGTACTGCTTGATTAGAACAATGGCGATCATGATAGTCTGCGCATGGTCGCCAAGCTTTGCAGCGTTAACGTCCACGAATATCAGCTTGCCACCAACAAGCCGGGGGTCCGTCATCGTTGCTAGGACCTCGTGGGCATGCTTCGTTTTGTACTGAAACAAGGGATCCAACATGTTGTCGACATCCACCATCGTGCGATCAATCATTGCGTCGGTCATCTTCTTGATGTCAGCATCATTCAAGCGCGCATGCATGCATGGAAATGTGCGTTGGGGCCATGCAGTAGCCGCTTCCGCTACCCGCGAGCAGCAGGCCCGCCGCCGTGGCGGTCACGGCCGAGACCGGACGTAAAAGAGTTTATTCCGCCCGCCTACTGCCGCGCGCCTCATCGCCCACTGCTGCGCGCCCGCTCACTGGCATTGCCGCGCGCGCCACTGCCGCACGCTATCGCGGATTAGGACAAAGCATCGAGGTTGTCGGGCTTCTAGAAGCATATGCAAAAATACTCCACCACGGATATATATAGCGTCGCGATGACGTGTGATATGCGCCTGATGGAGTTAATGACGAGTATGTCACGAAATGACTACAGACGAGTGTCACTATACTAGTAAGATTACGGGGTAAATACGTAAATACATGGTCTTGCAGGCGAATTACGAGGTGGTCCTGGTGGCTAGTGTTGTCGCTGGCGGCATGTAGCTCCTCCTCCACGACGGCGTCCTCCTCGACATTCGATTCGGCAACGTCGCTGATTACCTCATCGCCGCTGTAATGATGAATCCGGATGGGCGGTGACTCCATATCAGGTTGACAGTGGACCCGGTTATTCAGGTTTGGGCGTTTAAGTGTTAAAGTGTTGTGTGCTGAACATTTGGCTGGCTGCTGGTGCAGCTTATGTGGAGAGGTTACGGGGCGTGCGCGGCAAGTTTCTCACCGTAGAACACTTTATCTCGATGGATGTACGGACGCTGAAGTAACTCGCTCGGGCCATATCTGCCGAATTACGGTGTGGTTCGGTGACCCCTAGTTCGGGCGATTTTCGTTCGAGGCATTTCAATCCGAACTGAATTCGGGGGGTTCAGTTCGGTTTCGGCATGGACTCCCGAACAACCCCGAACTGAACGGAGTTCGGCACAACGGGTTTGAATTCAAGGTGTTAAGGGTTTTAGGACTTGGGCTTTCACAACAGCCTCCGCCGCCCAGCCTTGTATGCGCGGTTGACAAGAAGCCGTACATGGTTCATATCAGTACTTGTACCCGTGATGATACTGCCGTACGCGATGCCAACATTACGCTCCTTCATGATGCGCGGCTGGCCCCGCCTGCCATTGACCACTCACTACTACAGTCATAGCCGCCGTGAAACCATCATGTGGCGCAGCTTGTCTCCGAGGGCACCCCCCCCCCCCCCCCCCCCTGCGCTTCTCATTACGACCACATGCAGCCAGCCGTGGCTTGCATGGTCAACCTCAGGATGCCAAGAGGCACATTGAACATCCCGCAGCCATATGACAGCTCCGTTCGACACCGCTCCCCGTGAAAGACATGTTGGATACAATGTCAAGAATAATGATTTCTTCCGGCTGGTTACTGACATCCAGGCCTGGCCGACAAGCTCATGCATCTGTGTAGCAGCTAGCAGGTGCGCAATGTAATCCGCCAACCCGACTTCTACTCACCAGCATCTGCTAGTCAAAAGTGCCAGCACAGGTTTGCACGTTAGCCGCTGTTATGACCACCCCAGCTGAGCTGAATGGCACAAACAAAGACTGCATGAACGCATAGCAAGAATCAGAGTCTGCTTCATTCAGTACCAGATGCCAGTGCTTCCATGCGGGATGTATTAATTGCATTCTTAATTAAAGGCGTTTCAACAATTGTCATCAGAGCAAGCGCCCTTCTAGCATGTGTGTCTGCTGGATAGTTTGCACAACTGAATACTCAAACGAAAACTCTTACTGTGGAAGTCTAATCGCTCTCCACGGGGTATCCCTGCGCACCATCCGGCATGCGTGAGAATCCTGGATGCACTCATAAGGAAAAGTACCGCACTGCATGACACAGCTGGCAGCGGGACAGTCAACGCACCTGGTAGCGCCATTGCTGGATACCTCCCTCCAGGTGCACGATGTTTTTGTAGCCTGCCTGATACAACTCGTAGCAAGCCTTCAGGCTGCGCGACTCACGGCCAAAGGCACGCTCGGGGTCCTTGTAAACCTACACAGCCGTTTAGCGCCTCTGTCAGAGGACCGTGCACAACGCAACAGGCATTCCCGGGGTTGCCTCCCCTGCATATCAACTCTATCTGGCGTAAGCAGCGGATGGGCTGGCGATGTGCAGGATTACCTTGCCCTTGTTACCCGTGCGGGTGGTCACCAACGATCCGCCTGGCGGGCGGTGTGCGGCGCTTAGATCCAGCATATCCTCTAATCGACACGGATCTCCGCTCTGAACCCAATAACTAAGACCCCTGGCACCCACCGATGGCACATGAGACGATGATCTTCTTGTTTTTAGGCAAAGTTGCGATGGCATCCTCCTGGAACTCAGGGTTTCGCTCTGCCAGGACGTACAAAAATGGCGCAGTTGTAAGTCGAATGATTGCGATGTAGAATGATAAGCCCTAACATACTGGAAGAAAGAGGAGCGCCGGAGAGGGGGGGGGGGGGGGGGGGGGGGGGGGTGCTCACCGGTGGCACGCATGGCAAAGCCAGCCATGACAAGCTTCTTCACATTGTCAAAAGCGGTGTTACCCTGAACCCCCCTGAACAGAGGCACATTGACTGATCCCTGCACGTCGAGGTATGCCGTGAGCGCCAGCACGGCCTATGAGGTAACTAGACTGGCTGCCTCCGTGGCGCCTGACTGATCATCTGAAGTGCCTACCTCGGCGTGGTTCTTGGCAAAGCTGAATGGGTCCCGCACATCAACCAAGATGGCCTTTCCAGACTTGACCTCCTTTGCAGCCTGTGAGGCACGGCGCAGGTTCTCGCTCAGCAGGGGTTCGCCTGCCCCGCCACCCCCCCCCTTCCCCTCCTTAGCACACATACACGCACGCAATTATGCATATTGCTCTGCCAGTGGCCCTTAACAAAGGCGTGCTACCTGCTCCACCGTAATGCTCTTCAGCTTCTTCTGCGTCAGTACAGTGTGTACCACTGGCCAGACCTGCCGAGGGAGGCAGCCACCCAAGCAGAGCAATAAATCAGACGTGAAGCGCCCTGCCTGGTGGCAGCACTCGCACAATGAGGGACTGACGTTATCTCTGGCACGGAGGTATTCCCGACAATTACCGTGTACGCAGCGCCGGCCTTGGGTTGCACCACAGCTTGAAAGTAAGCGGTATCGGACTTGACCCAGCGCAGATTGGCGCCATCCCACTTGAGCCCCTTAGCAAGGCCCGACTCTTTATCCACCTCCACCTTGCCCTGCTTGGCCTCGCCCACCGCGCGAGTCACTAGCGCACAGCGCCGGCCAACGGGACGGGCCCTCGGCACGGGGACACGGCCGCGCGGCAGCGGTACGCCGACGCGGCTACACGTGGATGTGGAGTTCAGCATCAGAAACCTATCGCGGATGTTTACCCGTGAGGGGCGTGCGTGTTTGGCTGACGCCGGTGTGTGTAATACTCGTCGGATGGGGCCACTGCGTGCGGATGAGGCAGGGCTTAGGAGGCCTGGGTGAGGGGCGGGCCACTGGCCAGCATTGATGGCGGGCGGCTTTGGGCGCGCCACGTTGTGATTTCGTCCGCCGTCGAACCGGAACGAAATCTAAGCGATTCGCATATTAATATTAAGAACTAGTAATACTACTACTATCTCCATAGGAGGGAGATTTGGATACACTAGGCCCGCATCCTGTGCCGAAGTCGAGGGTTTTGGCCAAAACCTGTCTAATCCGGCATGATAGGAAGCCCTGGGGTAGGGCTTCAAGGCACAACAACTCCGGCTGGATTCTGACCACATCCGGGGCCGGGGTGATTGACCGCCCAGGTGGGGGTGGGTCAGGGCCGTGGAAAAAATATTTTGGATACAGTTTCAGCAAACGCGGCGCAGCACCCGCGTCGGCCCACCACCGCGTGTGCCATCATAAACCCCCCCCCCCCTTCCACCGCCCAGCGACTCAGCCACATAGATAAGGAACCATTCGTTACATACGTCTAGAGCACAGGTGCTAAGCCTAGGGTTTTGACCCGCGTCGGGGTGTACTCGCGCTGCGGGAGCGGGAGCGATGGCGGCGTCAGTTCAGGTGGGCAGCCGTGACCACCTGTACTCTAAACACGGCACCACTCAGTACCCCAGTTCGGGTCCACTAAAATTCGTCAGAGTCCCAAAAATAATCTTCTGTTTCAGCTGAGGGGTGCTGGGGGCTGGCCTCGTACGGGCTTGGCCAGTCGGTTTGGTCCTCGGTGCCGGTCCAGTACCGGTACGGGACGACGACCTGACGGGCAGGCATCGGGGTTGCATCTTGCGATGGGGATGTTTCTTCGTCGTCTCCCCAGCGCCCCCTGTCGCTGCCCTGATATGAGGACAGGGTACCTCCTTGCATCGGAGACGGGGAGTAGTAGGGGCATGGTCTCGGTCCGAAGCTGTCGGGGCTGATTGCTGACGGGGAGGTAGGCGGGGTTTCCACCTGAACGATGACCGATCTGAGCCGCGCCCGCTGCCCACGGCGGCCTTCAGTCTCACGACTCGAGGCGTATGGAGAGGACATGGCAGGCTGTTGAAGTGGCTGTGGGCCGGATTCTGGCGGTGGTGGCTCCCGACTTGCCCGGGCAGCCTCAATTTTCTGAAGGAGAGCGAGGTAACACTTCGACGCCCGGGCTGCTGCTGCCTGCAGCTTTTGCAAGGCTTTCTTTGCAGCTGCAGTGTCTGCGCTGACCTGGCTTATGCGGTGTTGTCTGGCATGCTCGAGCTCCACCTGGCAAAGATGAAAACCATGTTATTTCTCACTACCTTGTTATTCTCCATGTAGGCAACAATCCATATATAAGGCGCTCCTTACCTCAGTGGTGTTCTGGGTATGCTCTGTTGCCAACGCCATGGATGCTTGAAGGCCATCGAGGACTTCTTGCTGCTCGGTGATTGCATCGGTTGCGCGCGCCTCCTTCTGCGCGGCCTGGCGGAGCTTCTCATCCTCCTTCTCCAGCAAAGCCTTGTTCTTTGCAGCAGCTTTGGCAGCAGCTGCAACGCGCCTGGCGGCTGCCTCTGCACGTTTCCTCTCAGCTTGGCGTGCAGCCTTTTCAGCTTTTGCAGCGGCTGCCGCCCGCCGCTTCTCCATCTCAGCGCGTGCCTTCACCTGCACACGGATGGCGGCCTTCTGAGCCATGCGCCTGGCGTGGTGCTCCTTGTCTCGTGCTCGCTCTTGCGCCAACTTGTGACGCGCCGTCTCCTTGGCCATAGCCCTCCACCTCCTCAAGGCATGCCCAACAGTCTTCTTTAGCCATTTCGTGAACAGAGCGCGCATGGCTCTTTCGCCGCAAAGCATTTGGGCGTCCTCGCCCATGATGCGACGGCGCCCAGGCATCTTGTAACGCTTGGAACACTTGTCCTTGTCTGGCGTAAGCGCCAGCACCTCGCAGATGGGCGGGTGCTCAGGTAAATTCTGCACAATCAGCTCCTGGCGAAGGCGCTCTGTCTCTCGTTGGTGGTGCATGATCTGTTGATAGGTGCGTTTCACTGCAGCACTCTTCACATCAGGCAGCCCGCTGACACATACAACATGCGCGAGGAGCTGAAGAGGATCGCTGGGTATACCAGTGACGTTGCTGTCCAGAATCGATTCAATCGCAGTCTCCGGCTCGGCGGCGCCCTCGGTTTGCGCGATGGTGTTGACTGCTGCAATGGCGCCGCCCTCTTTCTGCTCTTTGATTGTCTGGTACACCTTGTTGCGTATTGCCTCAGGGTTGACGTCCCACTGGCGCGTGTCTCCGTTTGGGTACCCGGCCCGCTCGAAACTGCGACGGTTGCGCTCCTTGGACACTGCCTTCTCCCAGGGCGAGCATGCGGGGATGACGAGCTTGTTGCCATAAGAATCGGTTACAGTGGCCTTGAGCAGGGTGGACTTGGAACATAGTAGCGATATGCATTCTGACTCGGTTAGCTCCTTAGCTCCTGAGGCCTCCAGGCGGGCCTCCGCTACAACTGTAAATGTCCGGCTAATCTCAGCGTTGGATTCGAGATCCAGGGGCTGGGAAAAATGGCTGCTGTGCGGGGGCAAGCCGAGGGTCTTGACGTTGTGCTCAGTGTCAAGCCAATTGATGAGCCAGGGATCGCAGCTGCGCACGGCCGTCTGGCCTAAACGATGTCTCATCAAGATTCATCAATAGGGCAGGGTGAAGTCCCGGGAACTCAACCTTCAGGGCCCTCAGAATTTCGTAAGTGCTGCACGCCGACTTCCAGGTCACCATCCAGCGCTTGCGCTCCAGTTTGTCGGAGCAACGGACTGAAAGTTCGTCCCTGTGTCGATTCAAGAATGCTCGAAACCAGTCCTTGCCAGCACTGCCACGGCGGATCCAGCCTTGGATGATATTTTGTTGTCGGTCAGTCTTGATGGCGAGCGAGCAATATTTTACGACCTCCAGCACCTTGCGTCGCAGGGCCTTAACAGTCCACGGCAACGCTGCCTTCCCCCGACGAATGATAGCAGCAACCATCTGCGCCTCCTCCTCTTCGGTGAAGATAACAAGGTTGGAAAACGAGGTCATCGAACGAGCCTTCCTAGCGGTTGCGACGTTGCGCTGGAGGCTGGTCTTCGGTACGCGGAAGCTCTGCACGGCAGCGCGGAACGAGTGCGTTCCGTTCACAACAGCGCTCACGGCATTCACCATGTCGGCGCTCGTGTACTTCTTGTACTTCCCACGACCGCCCTCATCCGTTGTTTTGATCTTTTTCTTGCCCTTGCCGGGCTTAGGGGGTCGCATAGTCGCGTGAGGCTGAGTTCGGTGGAGGTGGTGCGCGGTGGGGGATCTGTCGCTCCGGCTGTCGTCGCGACGGATTTCAAAAATCGGGTCAACCCACCCGGCTTGGACACCTCACTGCGACCGAAGAGCGGCCCGTAACATATGAGTGCATATGCTTGCCTGAAAGCCCTACAAAAATGCCTCAAAATGAGCCGACAACCTCCATGATTGGGTCAGTCTCCACCAAGTTATGGGTGAAAAACAGCCCAAGTGTATCCAAAAACTGGTGTATCCAAATCTCCCTCCCATGGAGATACCGGTACGACGGAGCGACTATGAGATGGACGGTCACGGTCATGGGTGTCACGGTCAGCGGGTAGTCCCATTCTGCAGATGACTACCCGCCGCCTGTAACTACGCTTCAAAATTAATGGTAAGCGAACTGTTCTCCAGGGTTGGTCAGCATTTTTCGAGTATCAACGCATTACGAAAACCCTGCGAGCTGGGAACGCGCGGGGTGACCTGCCGGTGTTTAAAATTAGTTCGCTCAAGTCGTAGAGTTCTGACGGAAAAATAACCGATATATGCGGAATTCGGACCTGCGGGGTTTTTCAGATGCGCTTATGGCGCGCGCCGGAAGAGTTGGTTGGATACGTCTTGCTTGCCCCACCGTGTAGAGCTAGTAGCGCGCTACCATATGAAGCGGTTGCCGAAAGGTGCGCATGCTCATTACAAAACAATTCGCCGCCTACACGAGTGCGTGCCTCGGGATAGGGTACTTGTGTAACGCTGATGTAGTCGCTACGTAGGCATTATGAGCGGTTGGAAGGCGCGATGCGGGATCACTCGCGGTACCATGCGAGCACATCTATGGGCAGTCTATTGCTATAGAGCCATGCCAGACTCCTCATGTGCTGCGCGTACGGATATTTTCTGAATATTTGTGCTAATGTAAACTCGAGATGTGCGAAATTCGTGCCTCATTGTTACATCTACATACACCTCAATGTACACGGCCAAATCAATTCAATCTAAAGTATGGGGGTTGTAGCCAGCACTACTACCCAACATACCCCTATATTAGGATTGGCGCCACGCGCTTCGATTGAGCGTGAGAACAGACCCTCCCCAATGTAGGTTTGTCATTTATTTTGAAGCATAATGTATATGAACCGCCGACAGACTATACCACCCGTACCCGTACCAGGTACAGGTACCCGCATACTACTGTATTATGATGTTACTGGAGTTTTTGTAATTCACATAAATTTTTTTCGCCCAGCACAGGAATTCACAAGTACCGGCAGTTTTTCGAGCCATGCCCGCCCGTGCCGGGCGGCAATACTGAGACACACAAAAGTATGTTTCACAAGGATCGTCTGGTTTGCCGAAGAATGCCAGGTCTGGTTACAGGTTGTGAAATTCAGGAATTTGCAGGCATACGATCCCACAGCCAGGGAGGGTTGGGCGGGCTGTGGTGCGCTCGATGGAGCGTGCCACAGCAAAGGAGAGTGACCGGTCGGTCCGCCGTGAAGGCAGGTGGTCGCTCTGACCGGCCCCCGCAATCGTGCGCGCGCACACACGCGCTACGGGCGCCGCGTCAGGGCTATCTCGTACAGGTAGAGAAACCACATAAACTAGTTTAGAACATTTCACAAGGATCGTCTGGTTTGCCGACTAGAAAATGCCGGGCGCAGCAGGCCACGGGCGGGGGTCACGGGCGGGAATGTTGAAGGCGACGACAGGCCAGTGGGGTGCGCCCACAGGAAGGCGGTCGCCGGTACGGCCAGGAATGAAGAGGTCGTGGCGCGGCTTCCAAGAGCGCATGTCGGAGCACATCTCCGAGAGGAGCTGGTACCAAGCTTTGTCAGGCCAGTAGGGAACAATAACGATGGCTGGGGCACCGCTGGACTCAAGTTTGGAGACTAGATCGCCGATGAGGTTCCACGGAGGGTTACACCAGTTACGTTCGCAACGCCATGCAGCGTCGGAGAGGCGCAGGGCGTCGACGGCTTCGCACCGCGGGTCACGCCAACGGGCGTTGTAGCGGGGCAGGAGGGCGTTTTCAGAAGTCGCGAAGCGGTCGATGGTGCAGGCGCCCCATTTAGCAGTGAGCGAGGCGAATCGACGAGGGTTGAACTGCCAGTCGTCGCAATCAACCTCGCGACTAAGGCGGTCAACCCAGATATTCGCTGCAGAACGGATGTAGCGCACGGAAAGGGTGATGCCGTGCGTGTCCATGAGGTACCACGTTTTGCGTAGCTCAGCCATGAGGCGTGAGGTGAGGTTAGTGAGGACGCCGACAACTGCTTGGTTATCCTCGTGCAAGCGGATGTGGCGGTTTTGGAGCATGGGGAGGAAGGACTCGATAGCCAGGCGGACGGCTTTGAGCTCTTTCAGGGTAATGTGCGCATTGCGGTCATCGTCATACCAAAAACCCCGAGCTTCATGGTGCTCGTTCAAAACGGCACCCCAGCCGTAAGACGAACTGTCGACGTGTAGGTATCCGGTTTCGACGGGGCGGTTAATGGGGCGGCCGTTGTGTTGGGTGGGCACACCCACCCACCATTGCAGATCGCGCTCGAGCTGGCGGGTAAGCTTGACGCGGCCGGACCAAGAGTCGCGCGTCTTGAGCACATCATGCAGCTCACGAAGGTAGAAACGGGCAGGGGCAATGGCCAAGTAGAGAAACTGGCATTTGCCCGCGAGAGCGGCCAACTCGCGAGCTGGCAACCACCGACGATCGCGTTTTGCTCGTTGGATTAGGCGTTTGGCCGCGCGAGCAATGCTGGCGAGTTTCTCAGCGGGCGCACGAAGAGTAGGTGACCCCGATGTGTCAATTTCTAACCCCAGGTGCACGAGCTTCTGGGTGGGCTCCCACACGCCCTTGTTGGGGTTGCGCAGCAGACCAAAGCCCGAGAGGTGGCGTTCGATGTAGTCACGTTGCCAGATGGCCTCAGCCTGAGTCCGAGCTAGAAACAGGAAATCGTCCATGTAGGGCAACATGCGCAGGCCAAATCGTCGCCGGAAAATAGGTGTGCCATCTGCTTCAGCCGGGTTACGACGCAATGCCCTAGTGAGGACGTTGGTGAATTGGCAGAAGTAATAGGGGGACAGAGACCAGCCCATGGGAAGGCCAGCCAGTCGGTACAGAGTGCCGCGGTAATCGACAGTGAAAAAATCCCTGTCCTCAGGGGCGATTCCAACCGCGTAAAACCCGTCTTGCAGGTCCATCTGTAACATGTAGTCCCCGGGGCGCGCCAGGTTGCGTAAATGCGAAAGCGTCTCAAACGAAAGATCGCGCGTCTCACAATAGCGGTTCAGGGGGCGAAGGTCAATGATGAGCCTCCATTTGTTTGTTCCAGGCTTAGGAACCAGGAACAGCCGGGACACCCATTTTGCGCAGTAGCCTCGCTCCCAGGCCCCAACGGCCAGGAAGCGAGCCAATTCACCGTCCATAAACTCCAGTTGAGCAGGAGTAGCATCCCCCATTGACACCCCCTGATGAAAAGAAGGTGGGGCAAGCCCGTCCAAGAAAGGAACGCGTACACCTCGGGATATCCAGTTGAGAACACTGCGATTTGCGCCAGCGGCTTGCCAGTTGCCGAGATTACGACGGACGCGATGTCTCATAAAAGGGGAGTCGGGAGTACAGGAATTGGCGCGATGGATGTCGCGAGGGGGGCGAGCAGAGCGCCCTGTCGCTCTGCTGGCCCTCTCCGCGTCGGCGTCAGGGTCCACGGTGCGCGGCACAGTAGGAGTGCCGCGGCGTGGGAGTAGCCATGTGCCACTGGGCGCTGGCTTGGCCACTGGCAGTGTACTGTCACTTTGTACTCGAATCTGTACTAGACGACGGGCATACGCCGGCATACGCCCCAATCGGAGCGCATCGCGACACCTACGCCGAGTAGGGGCCCGTACAGATCGAGCCATGCCCACACGGGAAAGGGCAGCCAGGGGTTACTGTTGGTCGACACTGGTCGAAGGTCTTGGACCTTGTTCCACTGAATGGGGAAGCGCTGCAGCTTCGTCCTCTCCTCGCGTTGGGCGAGTAATCAGCAGCTCGTTCGCGGGTAGTAGTTAGCACGTCGCAAGCGGCGCGCGTACATTAACCACACAAACCCTAACGGGTTTCTCCCAGGGGGGGCCCCGAAAGGCGTCGCTCACCGTACATGGTACGATGGCGGAAGACCGGCACCCTGCGCGGCAAAATTGCCGCGACTTTGCTGTGGTGCGCTCGATGGAGCGTGCCATAGCAAAGGAGAGTGACCGGTCGGTCCGCCGTGAAGGCAGGTGGTCGCTCTGACCGGCCCCCGCAATCGTGCGCGCGCACACACGCGCTACGGGCGCCGCGTCAGGGCTATCTCGTACAGGTAGAGAAACCACATAAACTAGTTTAGAACATAACGTCACTGTGCAACCGGAGGGCTGGTCAGCACAGGGGTGTCGGTTACATGAAATGAAATATACCGGTTTACCGGTGCATCTATGTGAAGTTTAACGCAGCCACGAAGGAGGACTTGCTTGAGTTGGGGATGCTCAACGAGTAAACTATTAGTAACGACTTGTGGCTAGGCGGTGGATTTAATCATCATCATGAATATTGATTTGCCTCATCTTGTCCCATTTTGGACAAATGCTTCGAACCAGCATTGCATATGCGTAGTCGCGGATGGCATGCACGCTGATGAATGTTGCAGTGCACCCAAGGTCTACAAACCCAAGCTACACCACCCGTGAGTCTTAAGTACTGATCGTAGTCCCGGGAAAATGTTGGTAGTTCCCGGATTTTCCCGGGAACTACGATCCCGGATTTTCCCGGGAACTAGGGTATAACCAAACCCTACGGTGCAAAATGAATTCCGCGGTGCAAATTAGGTTGAATTACTGTATTGTGATCATCATACATCCTATCTCCAGGCCAGTATTCGTCCAACATATGCTTGCAAACACTACTCATCTCTAGGCCAACAGTGATCCAGTGTATGCAAAAACTACTTCAACCAAAAGGCTCAAATTGAAATTTCAGGTTGGTCGAGAGTTCTTTGAAGTTGAAGCCCAAGGTTGTATCGCTGGCAGGGTGTCGAGGCATCGATAGATGTGTCCGGGGCTCAACATGAACATGAGCGGTGGCAAATGGAGCAGCTGATGCGCGCATTTAGACAAGTGATGCCATGCTTTTACATGTGGATCGACCGCCCGAGCGTGCCGCGGGACGAGTCGCACCTGCAGAACACATCCATGATGATTGCAATCTTTGCTAGCGCGCGGGATGAGACGTTGGTGATGCGGTCAAGGGAGAGCGGCGCCATGAATGGGTAAAGGCTTCGTGATTGGCTACGAGAAGGAGCGCGATGATCAGTTTGGCCTTAAGGAGTCAGCGGACGGCTTGGCAACTATGGCTAACGTTTAAAAGTCATACAAGATACTTTGTAGGAAATCCCGTTGAACCAGCCCCCTTCCACCAAGAACATCATCACGCAGATTAATGCCGATGCCACCCGGATCAAGCAAGCGCATCAAGGTACTGAAAATGAGTTGCAACGCTGAAATCGCTAGTGGAGCGGCTGGGTGCAAATGGCATTGAGATGAAGGGATCGATGGCCCATGAACATTCCAGGCAATTGTGTCTACGTACGTACGCATATATATGCTCACCATGGTGCATGAAGTAATATCATTTACAGTTTCATGCCGTGCAGTTAGTGCTATGATCTTGTGTCGCTGCTAAACATCTAGTGCTACATGATGCCGCTAGTGCATGCTACGATAACTGCGACACTTCCCTGAAGTTGGCTGAAAGCAAGGGAGAGCAGGTCAAGGAGTTAAGGGGGATGGGCTCACCATTCATGGCTTGGACTACTTTCGGCGTGGAGCTGCGGACCTCCACCTCCGCATCGGCGGTGGTGGCGCCTTCCGGGCAGCCATCCACGACAATGCCGGCGCCGCATGCACCTACCCTTACTGGATGTGCAAGGTGCATGTATGTGGATGACATGTCGCGAACCCAACATAACAAGGAGCTTGAACGGGGGGTGCACTGACTAAGGCCGGCGCACGAAAGGCAAGCAAGGGGCTGACCATGACACGCCTGCACCTGAAGAGCGACGCCAGCCGCAAGGATGCGCACCGGGACAGATCGGCCGCAATAGGCATCGAGGGCGGAGAGGGCGCAAAAAGAAGCAGGCATCCCCACAAGAGCTTAGCCACCATGCGTATGAATGCATATGGCCGTTGGGCAAGAGACGCATGTAATCATATCGATGAGATTACGTGTATTCATGACGTTTATACCAATTGTGCGCATTTGGAACACAAGCGTCCATGACCGAATCAAACACAAACTTCCCAACTATCCTAGCAGCACGGACTTGTCCGTGTATGTGCCACGTAAAGTGCTTGGCGGACTGGGCATATGCTAGTGTTGTAGGCCAGCGCTGCCTATCATCCGTGAACATGGGGTAGCCAGTGGGGGTAGCTTCAAAGCACTATCAGCTACATTAAGAATACATGATATTGAACACTCTATCAACAACATCCTTGTCACTAATCGCAGTCCATCCCCAGCCGCCCTCCCAACTCCTATTACTCAAATACTAGTCTAACGGCAGGCAGGTGCATATCTGCCCCTTTTCTAAAAGCTGTGAGATTCCACATCCCGGGGGCACCTAATCTGTGGAGCACATAATTGTGGAACGAATAGAGCGCCGCCATCCCGTCGTAGTGGGGCGTCTTGTAGACTTGTACGCCACGCACGCGGTGGCAGCCTCGGATGCGTCCGGTAGGGCTCAGCTCCCACACCGGACTCACCTCGAACGCATGTTACAAGTCTTGGGCGAGCCCTCGAGGGCCGAGGAGGTCTTCATAGTCTTGCGCGCACTCCGAAGCGTGTCGTGCGCGAACTTGGCGATACTCGCCTTGTGCGACAGCCTCACCCAGCATAGAGACTCACGACAAACAAAAGTGGTGAGCAGTGGTGGTGCAAAAACGAGACTTAGGTGTTTTGAGAATACAGCAATAATGGTTATCACAACGCTTGCCACATAGCAGCATCATACGGTACATATATCCGTAGTCGCAGGTACACATTGTACTAGTGCTCGTACACATAGTACATGTACTAATTCGTAGTATGTCGTACTCGTATAATTGTCACACTTGGTCTCGTAGTCGTTCATGGCGCGGGCTCGGATGTTTAGGTTGTCCCCACATTCCGAGCATGCCCCCTCGCGGATGAGCAGTTGGTTGATACATACGGTCGGCCGCGCAGCGGGCGCAAACCGCATTTTCCGCCATTTTGCGGTCGAGGGGCCCACCTTGCGAGAGCAAAAACGCCGAGCGTAGGAAGGGTGAACATATAGTCCGCTCCACGATATCTCTAGCTATATCTATTGGGGGCAAGCTCGGGACCGAGATGTCTCGGGATCGTGGGCGCTCCATGTTGTGGTACATCGCCCCGCAACGACAAGCAGTGAGAGAGTGCGGGTAAAACAAGATCGGAACCGAAAACATCTCTGCAGCCCCCCCCCCCCCCCCCCCCCCCCCCGGTTACTAAGACACACACGCAAAGAGACGAGGCGCCGAACCGGATAGGCGCTTACTTTGGTATTGGGATGTCCTCTTCCGGGCGGGTGAGGCGTTGGTGGCGTGTGGGCCCCACCAATTTGATGGCAGTGGTGGCCGGGTGGGCGGCAGATGTTTTTTTGAAGTGAGCTAAGTGAAAGCGGCCACCCGTATGTGCGCGCGAGAACACGTTTAAAACAGCTTGGTACGAGCCCGCGAGTTTTAGCCGTGACTAATGACTACATGTGCTAGCTGCAAAATTCAAGAAATCCATGCAGAAATCCAGACAGAAGAAAATCCAGCTACAAGAGGCGGGAACCGCCAAGACAGCCACCGATCAGGCATCGCCACCAGCCAGCCGCCGCTGCACGCAGTAGGGACGCTCTCCCCAGCACATAATCCCGGGCCACTCCAATAGCGGCACTAGGCCGAATGTAATGTGAAGGCGCCGACATGAAAGGGGCTTCGAAGTAGAGGTCTCGCAGCAAGGAGCGGAAGTGGGGGGGGGTCCAACCCAGAACGGGGCGCCACGGGCGTGCAACAGACCCAGCGCAAAATCCGCCGCCAGCTCGGTTGCGTCCCCTTCTGCCAAACGTAGAACGCCTTCCACAGCACAACATCCCGGGCCACTCCAATAGCGGCACTGAGCCGAATGTGTTGTGGAGGCGCCAACATGACAGGAAGGGAGAGAGTGCTCAACGAGTAGGGAATGGAGAGTCGACTGGGCCAGCAACGACGTAAGACGCCGGTGTCCAGTGCGCGCTGTTCCGCCCAGCGCAAAATCCGCCGCCGGCTCGGTCGCGTCCCTTTCCGCCGAACGTAGAACTTCCTTCCCAACACAACATCCCGGGCCACTCCAATAGCGGCACTAGGCCGAATGTGATGTGGAGGCGCCGACGGGACAGGAAGGGAGAGGGTGCTCAAAGAACAGCGAACGGGAGTTGACCGGACCAGCAACGACGTAAGACGCCGGTGTCCAGCGCGCGTTGTTTCGCCCAGCGCAAAATCCGCCGCCAGCTCGGCCGCATCCCCTTCCGCCAAACGTAGAACTCCCTTCCCAACACAACATCCCGGGCCACTCCAATAGCGGCACTAGGCCGAATGTGATGTGGAGGCGCCGACAGGACAGGAAGGAAGAGGGTGCTCAAAGAACAACGAACGGGGAGTTGACCGGACCAGCAACGACGTGAGACGCCGGTGTCCAGCTCACACTGCTCCTCCGCGGCAGTGGCAGCACGGGCGGCCGGGGCCAAGGCTACCAAGCGCAAGGCGCCACCCGTGCACGATCCCGCCCCCATCCCCAGCTGGGGGTGGAGGTGGAGGAAGGGCCCGCAATTCCGAGGGCCGAGGACGGTCGCCGGGCCCGCCCATGCGGTGGGTGGGTGGGTGGGCCGCAAATCCTTAATTAAGCCGTGACTAGTAGCTGGGGTTTCCATCTGCCTAGCGCGGACTGCGCGCGTTCACCTGCGACACGCCAATCCACGTGGCACGCATCCGACGCGCGCATCTACGCATCTTACTAAGCAGCCACGAGCATGCTGGACCGTTGTACTGCGGGCGTACTACAACACCCATATTGAACTACCACACTCGGCATAGATTCCAAAACGCGATATATCCAAATTAAAGGCGGTTGCCTGCTTAGGATACCAAAGCAGTAAGTTTTGGAGATTGGAGCCCTCGGACCCCGACTCGGCATAACCTCCATAATCCAAAAGGGCAAAATTTTGGGGGATTCCGTTTTGGAGAGCGGCGCCGCCTCCATCATCGGGCCCATGATCTACATGGAGGTGGTGCCGCTCTCCGAAACGAAATCCCAAAAAGGCGCATGCGGTGTGCCCGCGCTTTCTGGCCCTTTCTCGCAGAGGCCCATCCGCACTACACTACATCCGCACCCACCCGCGCCGGCCCGTGTCAGATACCGCCACTCGTGCTCGACCTAGGGCCATGTAGACTGCCTCACGGGCAGTCAACGGCCTGAACGGGCTGCGACCGGGCGTGAGTGGTAGGGCGGTGCCGCCATGGCGGAGCCGGCGCAGGAGGCAGTGGGCGGCCCGGCATCTCCCGGCTCTGCACCCGGTGCAGAGGAGGCGACAGCTCTGGGCGAGACGCTCCCAACCCGAGGCGCCGCGGACGCTGCCACGGACTGAGAGAAAGAGGCAGGCACGGGCGCCGCCGAACCTGCTGGCTAGGCAGATGGGTTTGGTTCGAAGAAGGCCAAGGGCAAGAAGGCGGGCGTACCGAACTGGGCGCCCATTGAGGCTGTCGCCCGTGTCTGGACACTACTCGCCCAATGCGACGAGGAGCAAACTCAAGATGGCCAAGGCTTGCAGGAGGGTTCACAGGCCGAGTACTTGTCGAAAGCGTTGGAGTTGAAACGACAAGGGCGCTGGCTGCCGAAGTTATCCGGTGGGCGAACGCCAGAGCAAAGCGCCGCCATTCGAGCCAGGCCAGACGCTACCTACCCCCGAGTCCTTTTGGGGGAAGGCCGACAAGCTCAAGGCCAGCGTCATTAACCACATCGTTCCAATTTGGTAGCAGGTTAAAGACGAGCAGCGCAGTGGCTGGGACATGACCGAGTTTTGAAGGAGGCGCTTGATGGTGCCCCCCCCCGATTCGATGACACTCACCGCCGAGGTGGCAGCAAAGAAAGCAAAGATAGAGACACTGCGGTTGCAGCTGCATGTACATGGCTGAATGCATGGCTGCTTGAATATAAATTTTCTGTGATGTAATCGTGATGTGCGCATGGCGGCTTGTTGAATTCTCTGCAACTGCCAATGATGTGCTACATACGCAGATATTCCCGCCTGGAAGCGTTGAATACCAAAATGCTGACCAGAATCTCGTGGAAGCGTGGATGCCAATTGCTATGTTGCATAGGTTGCTGATGAGACTTAAGAGCAAGGCGCCAACCTGAGAAATCTGTAATGATGAATTTCGGTAATGGTACTATGGATACGTGCAGGTTTTGGGCAGCAACAACAATATTCAGAATTGCAGCGGCAAAGCAGCAAGGGCAAACTGGGCAAGTTTGGGGCAGTAGCAGCAAGATATACAATTGCATCGGCAAAGCAGCGGGGACACAATTGGCAAGTTTGCGGCAGCATCAGCAACAATATTCTTAATTGCACTGGCAAAGCAGTCATTTACGGGCCAGGTGCTTGAGCCGTTGCCTCATCTCTCTCAGCTCGCGTTCGTAAAGCCTGTACCTCCCCTTTCTTGAGCGATATTGCAATGATGCCTGATTTGTGCATCGCGCTTTTGAAATCACCCACTATGTACCTCTAGTGCCTCAACCGTTCTAGCCTGGTTACCATTGATGAGTCCATTCATCAAATCCAACCTCGACCGACGTCGTCTAGCATCCTCAGCATCAACCACCTTCCATTGATGCTCCTCAAGTCCAGCATTCGCAAGCCTACTTGAGTGCAAGATCATGTTGTGCAGAATGGCGCAAACCTTCACAGACAGTGCGGTCGATATCCTTACCATGGTAATTGAGGGTGCGACCAGCCAGTATTGCGAATCTTTTCTTCAGCATCCCAAGCACACATTCCACATCCTTGCGCACCGACTCGCAGAGGCCGGAACATCCCTTCAAATCCGCCATGTCTGCGTGCTTGGATCCACAAATGGTTGTCAGCCATTTGTGGTATCCACCATCACATAAAGTCCATAGCCCACGATTTCCACAACCCATGCCCCATTGTTGTGTAAACCTTGCACGTGTAATTCTTTTATTCTACGTCGTCCGCTAGAGCTTGCCATATCTCACAAGAGTTTTGTCATTTCTCGCTCTTGGGAACCCATGGCTGACCCAATAAATCTCGCGATTGTGGCCGACATGGAATTGATATCCAATTGTGGACTATCCTTCTTTTCCATTGTGGAGGAAGCGCAAAGAGTAGGGGCACCTGTCATACCAAACATGGACGACATCCATGCTTGATACACATCCGGGCCGGCCGCAACGGCGGCAGTCCCTCTGATGCGTGTGCCTTGTCTCCTTTGGGCATGTTCACCCACTTGTCGTAGTACTCGTCGACAAACCAGTCCTCTCATTGAGTAACAAAGTCTTGCACAACAGTGTTGCTGATGCCCGCCATGCATGCACTCCTAGCCGTCCACCGAAACGCCCAGCGCCAAGCGACGCAAACCCGCCATGAGCTTCATTGCGAGAGGATGGGGACGCTGTCCCTGTCCATGCAGCTTGGCCATATCGTCAGGGTCGTGGCATGAGGCCCGCATACTACCAGTACGTCCGAGAAACGCTGTGAGGCACACGGAACTATTGCTTGAACGCTTTCCCCAACACAGTGTTGGGGTCTGCAACCAGGTGCGCATACTCGACAAAGTTAAGGTGCCACTGGGTTTTCGTCGGCTGCAACATCCATGCTTTTTGCCTGTCTCGCCCTTGTAACGAGGCGAAGGCGGATTGCTGCCGTGGTGACTCCCACCTCGCCCGCCTGGAGCAAGTTGCACCTGCCAATCGCCTCCTTCACCGACAGCACGGCGCCTTTTCCGCGACCAGTTATTCACGACCAACGTGGCCGCTGCCACAGCAACAGTGCATCTCGCGGCCCATAATAGAGCCTCCCGAGGCTGCGGCTAGCTTCGACTGCGTGCCCATCTCACCGATCAGTAGCGAGTAGGGGTGCTACGGTGGTTTGCTACGCAATGGCGGCTGTTGCGGCAATGCGGCAGCCCGGGCCGCGGCGCGGCACTTTGGAGAGTAAATTTTGGAATCTATGCCGTGTCGCTTTTGCGCAGATGCCCGGTTTATCTCTCCAAAAGGGCGAAATATTATGGAGTTACGGGTACGCGTTAGTACCCGTACATATTGTAGGGATTACGTTTTGGAATCTATGCCAAGTGTGGTCTTAGACGTAGAAAACCACCGTGCAACGAACACGGCACAATTCCAACACATGCATCGCTCTGAGTCGACTTCCCTCTAGGTATAATTCAATAAAAAACTAGCGGGCTATATATATGCTGTCCCCATCTTCCATCTTCGTGCCCCGCCTACCATGTCGCAGGCCGCGTCGATGTTCGCAAGTTCGTCCCATGCAAGACGCTTTGGCTTTCCCGCACGCTAGACCCGCGTGTCAAAACCCGCCGTCCTCCAACCACCGGTAATGTCTTCCTAAGGGCGAATAGCCGGCCTCTTTCAGTCATGCTAACATCTGCCGACTTTAAGTTGCGCCCTCAAAAGGCGAGCGCTAAGACGTCACGTCTCTCTCTTCTCCCTCCGAGACCCCATGACCGCGCATGCTGCTCGAGTTAGTAGTACTGATGGCCCCTGCCTTTGCGTACCCTCACCGATATGCATCAGGCTCCACCTTTGCGCCGACTGCCCGGCGCCTCAACCTGGATGGCCGATTCATGTTTTCACCTCGTCGCTGGCCGTGTTCCCGTACCCAAAATACAATTTTGCGGCTGACTCGACTGCCGTGGTCAAACGGGCCGCCTCGCCCGGTCGACTACTACTGCCCCGACGCGCTACGGGCATGCGCCTTAGGGCGGTCGACGTGGGCCCTGAGCGAGGGCGTACATCTACATACGCGTTGGCCGCACAGACATGCGCCCTCCCGACCACGTCCCGACTCTTGCAATTCCGAGTCTGCCTACATGCGTCACCAAGTGCGACGCAAATGACTGGCATGGGCGGACATCGGCGCTGGACGCAGGGTCGTTGACATGATCCGCACCGGCGTGCGTATCCCGTTGAAGGACGTTGCGCCCGCCCCCTTTCAGCACCAAAGCGTTTCAATGGAGGACGCGACCAGCTACGCTTCATGGACGGCGAGCTGGCTCGCTTCTTGGCCAACGGAGCGTGTGAGAAAGTTAGGCCACTGCTCGCGGTGGGTCTCCCGACTCTCTCTCGTCCCCAAGGCCGGTGTCCACACAGCGCACGGATAAGACAAATCATCATACTTGTTTAAGTTTGGTCCGTGAAATATTCGGATATTTACGCTCGAGCAATTTTGACATGCCGTCGTTTTTTCTAAAATCGCCTTTTACAGCCAGAATTCGCCTTTCTGTTTTCTTTCTTGTCGAAAGCCGTGTTATCTCGGGGGCATTTCGTAATCATCGATGTTGTAGCCATATAAAAAGTAGGCATATCCCCGTTTCCGCGTGCCCTGTAGTGAACAAGTGGCGACTCAATGTCGATTTGCGACCCTCAACCAGGATTGGGACATGAGTTTCGTAACCCTCACCCGGATGCGTCGTCTGGCTCGGCTCGGCGACTGCATGCTCTCCATGGACATGCAAGATGGCTTGTATGCCATCGACATTGCTCCCGAGGACGGAGACTGCTTCACCGTCGAATACCGAGGGAAGCTCCACCGACTGGCGGGGCACCCCATGCGCTGGAGCCTAAGCCCCTACTACTTCTCCTCCTCCATTGCCGCGTTCAACCGCCACCTGCGTCGCCCCGACTTCACAGTAAGCCCCCACGGAGAGCGTCGGCCCAAGCTCAACATGGGACGACACCAGACAGTACGCAGTCACTTCCGCGGCTGCCGCTTGCTCCCCTACATGGACGACTTCCTGTTCAATTCGCGCGGAGTCTGGCGCAAGCCTTCGCCGCCGCGCCACACATGGATGAAAACAGCATATGACAGCAGCCGTGTGTGTATATATATATATATATACATACACGTTTTTGTGTGTGTGTGTGTGTGTGTGTTGGCGCGCATCACTGGAAGAGAAAACAGAGAAAGTGTATTGCAGTGAAACAATATTATTTATATCCTTCCTTACTTATCCATTTCAATATTGCATTGCTTATAGGAATCAGTGCTGCTCGGGCATACGTCTACTTGATCTCCCTTAAGTAGCGGTGATCCAGTTCTTGCAGCAAGCAGCACAGTGCTAAGTGCACTGAGTAGCCGCGTGCTGAGCAGAAATGTGCATACGCAGTGCCGCTGTGTCTATATTCAATAAACAGATCATGCATGCATACACTCAGTATGGTTTTTTACTCCTGCTGGCATATGTATTGGTAGTGGTTTTTACGGCGCTCTTATTGCATCAATGGTTAAGTTACTACGCGGTTTGCTGCCTGAGCAGATCCTCAGATCCTTTTAAAGTTTTTAGGGACTCGAATTCATGCGCTTGACTTGTGGGTGAGCGTATCCATGGTTTGACTCCATGTCTGGTTCACGGCTCGGGGCTCACCTGGGAGTGTATGGGAAGATATGACTATGGCGGAACCTGCCCCCTCTTCCTTCTGCCTTGTGTCTCCCTTCCTGGGCGCTGTATACTTCCCGCCGTTGGAAATGGTTCTATCTTTACTGCTACTGCGCAAATTTTGAGGAAGTGCAGCATGAATAAGTGGCCATTAATGTTGGAGGGCCTTTTGCATCATCACATCTTCCCAGCAATCTGTTGTCGTCCCCCCCCCCCCCCCCCCCCCCCCAAAACCAGCAACCCTAACTCCAACCCAACCTTCCCCCAGATGCCTTCCAGCTCACATCCAGCAGGCCTGCTGTTGTACCCAAAACTGTTCGATGGCGCATTTGGAATTCATCGAAGGACATAAGGTTAGGTTTGATATGCTCCACGCCTATCTCAGTGGCCAGTGAGAAACGCCCATTCAGTAAATGTCTACAAGGGAACACATCATAGAGCGCAACACATCGGAGCGCACCGGGCTCCTCCACACATGATATGCACGACTAGCTTCGATTTAAGAACCCTGCAATGTCGGCAGGCCGATTGGTTTGCCACTGTGGGAAGTCGACCCGCGGACAAGATGGCCAGGGTGGGCCTTTACGGGCGACTTTCCGCGCATCCTTCCATATTACAATATATGCATCTGGTACAGTATCAAAGTGCGTATGCCTGCAGAATGTTTTGGCTTTAGATTATCTGGCTGCTTGTATAGTGCTGGTTCCAGAGACACGCGCGACAAGGGCCGCACCACCTGTAGTTGCATGTCGCTTGGACCTACACAGACTGCGGCGCGCGCGCGCCTACATCGCAGCAGCCTCCGCACCCGAAAGGAGCAAGCATTTTCTCCGTGCAATATCCTGGAAACTCGATCCCCTGCAAGTAGGACGGCAGGAGTTTCGCCCGGTGTTAGCAGACCAAAGACAAAACGGGAGCTGTTTGATAGGCTGGAAAGACACGCTCGTGAGGGAAAGGGTCAGCAGAGGTCTCGCCTTACGGAACCAGGTGTTTATCCCGCAATGGCATAAAGCTTCGGGCATCTGGCAGAAAATGAAGAACGGAGCGCATATGAAGGCGATAGGTAGAGCAATAAATACCAAGACGATCAGCCAGAGAAGGGTGAAAAAGCAGTTCTTGAGGAAGTCGAAAAATTTCGCCATTGCGAATCGCCGCCGCTTGGTCTGCCGCGATACGCTGGGGCTGCTGATGCGGATGGCGAGTAGCGACTGGTCTGTGCCGCTATGCGACAAAGCAATCGGGGATGAGCCTCACGTGTGCTAATAGCTAAGCGCTAGCTGAAGTAGTTCTCGAACCGAGACGGGACACAACCAGTAGGATTCGTAGGGCTTGTCGTGTCAGGAGGTACGCTGAGAGGCGAGGCGCGCGGGTTTGCTATAATCTTAGGCGCCGCAGCACTACCTGTACTGTAGTTGTCTTTTTGGTTACAGGGAGAGCGTCCACTACCTGTACTACCTGTACATCGACTTCTGGTACTAATCCTTAACTGCGAACAAACCACTACCACCCGGGAGCAGCATGTGCGCACCAGCAGTACCAGCACCAGCACCCAACCCATCACGGTCAGACCCGCACCGGCAGCACGCACATGCACACATGTGATGACAGCATCAGCGTGACACAGCACGGTCTGGCGGTGTTGGGCTGATAATGGCCGACAGATGTGATCGCAGCATTTACGCGATAATTAATCATGTAGTAACGATCGATAGACCGTATTAAGAGCGAGTATTACTCGTAGCAATAAGTACGAGGTGAGCGCTGGATGTATTATTGCAGTATATAAATGGTTTATCCCTGTTTTATCTACAGTTGGAAATATTACGCCATTTTACACAGGAGCGGTGCTGCGTGATTCCTGTCAGTCCCAAGCCTTACTTAAGGATAATAGGTGGTACCAGTAGTAGCTGCAACCGGTATATTCCCGCCCACAGGCCTTAATTAGACCAGTGAGAATTGTGTGTTTTGGGTAGGTTTGCTTCGTGAGTGTGTTTTAGTTAGATGCCATATCTCGCTCAGAACAGAGGCAGGGGAGGGGGGAATTTTGATAGCTGGCCCTGCCTGGCCCAAAGTTTTGATGCTAGTACTTCCCGCTTTGCTTATAGGCTCCAAATAACCGCCGTACCGCACACCGCTTAACCCTCACCAGCATTGCCGCCGCCGCGCTAGGCCGGCCGCACGCTGCTATCGGCTCGAGCGCAAATACCCATCAGTCCACAACCACGCCTACCTCACTTCGCAAGCGGGCCTGTGGCTTGAGTAGGTGATACCATGCCGGTATCCACTACATGCTCACCATGAAGGTGGAGGTGAAGTGGGACCGCAGGGAGCTTTCCGTTAGGTCCGTGCTCTATCTCCTAGAGCAAGATTTGCTGGAGGGCCGTACAGCCGTGCGCAACATGCGAGCTGAGTAGGCAGTGAACGACTTGGAACCTACCATATCCTTTGAGCTCGTTGAACACATTGCGGTGGTGGTCGTGGAGTGTGAGATGTTCTGCTCGCCATCCTCAAGAAGACGAGGCGGCGTGTGATTGGAGAGTCCGGTGGCAGCCGCATGCTCCAAGACAATCTGTAGGATGCGATGGAAGAGGTGCCCACTCGGCACTTCAAGATCGCCTAGTGGACAAACGCCAGAAGGGGGGGGGGGCATGGAACACTGCGATAATCGTGAGGCGCCCGCCGCCAGGCATCGCTCGTCTCACAAGGCGCGGAGGATCTTGGGTGCGGCCGGCCCGGCGGCACCACCCCCACTACCTCAACGTGGTGGGCGCTGGTAACCCCTAAGACCCGTGACTGGCTGGGTGCGTCAGGGGGCTGAGCTGCGGGGTGGACGGTTGTGGCGGGTCCTTGGATCATGCGACGACCGGGGAGCCCTACCGGGGGCTTTTCAAATAGCACTAGTAGTCCCGGTATAGCGCATGCCAGCGCCGCCAGGCAGCAGCCATGTACGGGGGGCTGCTAAAATTAATTTATGCACGACCTCGGCCTTGCGTCGGCCTCTCCGAGATCCGCCTACGGGTGGGGAGGGGGGGTGTACCACTCGGGCGGGGGCAGCCTACTCGCGAGGGTTGTTCGACATAAAATCGTGTTCTCGTACCTCGGTACGACCCGCGATCGACATGCAGAAGATCTGGCGTATCCCCCATATATATGTGTTCCACCTGTGAATCACTCGAACCCGGGCCTAGTAAAGCGGAGTGTCCGGCGGTGCCATGCGGCCGACCCGTTCGGAACACCCGGGAAACCCTCAGCCGTCCCGTGAGAACGGGCAAGGGCGGCGAGGGCGAGGAGACATGAGCCCGGCACTTAATTCCCGAAAGGCAGGGCGGGCGTTCGGGGCCGGAGAGGCCGGGCATGGCAGCGACTAAGATGCCAGGAGACAGAAGCCGGAGTACCTTGAGGGAGTGGCAGCCATGCAGCCGGAGGAGTCAGCAGGCGGTCAGATCGGTCTGGCCATGGACGGGCGGCTACAACGATGGGGCGCGCTGCGGAGGCGAGCGGCGCGCGGACAAGCAGGATCGGCCTGCCGGCCACGGAGCGACGACACGCGGACCGGAGGAGGTGGGAGGGGGATGGTGCCCGCCTTTCTCCCTCTATACCCCCTTGGGGATCCTACCGCAAGAGCTCAGGCGCGGGCGAGACGGAGGCCGCATCGGCGCGGATTGTGGCCGAGGCGGGCGGATCGCCACAACCGGCGTGGTGGCCGCAACCTGCGGGATATGTTCAGCGATGGCGGCAGGTGGAGCCGAGACGCACGACGACCGAAGATTGCGCGGTGGCGGTGCATCGCCAATGTATAGGAAACCTATTTCGGGGGCGGGGCGAATAATGCATTCGTAATCCCCGTACTGCCAATTAGCGGTAGTCGCGCGTACTGGCGACTACCCGTAGTTATCCGAAAATAACACACCTACTTATCACGTGATGGAAGGAGGCGGGGCTTGGAAACGAAAGAGAATGGCTGGAAGGCTGAATCTGAAATTGCACTATATGTGTTTCCTACTATGATTAGAGATGGCAAGCTCTAAGAGGAACCCGGTCTGGGCGGTAGAGAGCAGCAAACAGTCACGTAATCAATTTCAATTTCAATTTCTGCAATCATGTGGTTTGTTCTCTGAATGCTGCCCTCATGCCTTGGTATGCACACCTGCGTGTGTGGCAGCTGCCCCCTTCAGAATATATGGACAATTGCGGCACTCTTTTTCCCTACTGGACACTAATGTTGATAGTACTTTACACAGTACATCAGTTAGCTACAAAACTTATGGAGGGGGGGGGGGGGGGGGGGGTGGGGGGGCGGGGAGTTCGGATCAGGGGGGGGGGGGGTTCGGATCAGAGGGGGGGGGGGTACCTAAAACACACTTGCTTACACTTCTTTCTGGCTTGCCTTAGGAGACTCATTTCATTGATTTTGCTGTCCACCGACTTGTGAGACCATCAGCATATCCTTGTTTGGGAGATTTGCGTAGCTCCGAATGCCCTAGGCGCGGATCGGCCAAGCATGCTTCAAGTATCAAAGGAATACACAACGCCGCAAATCGAAAGGGCCTCTGCATTTAGGGCACAAAATCCCACTGATTGATCTGTCCCCCCCCCCCCCCCTCCCCGCCAAGGCCGACCCACAATTTCAATGGGCGGCAGTTGTAATCTGTCAAGATGGGTCACAAATCAATGCAACATTCCGTCTTACATGTCCTTTGCTGCCCTAGCACGCTTCCTACGTGTTGTGTTGCATGTTGTAGCTTTGTGAGCAACCCTATTAGCTGCATGTTTTGACGTCGCGCCCACAACCATGCACCCTAGTTGCAGAGCTGACGACGTGGTATTTGGCCCCCTTGCTTTGCATTCCTTGCGATGAGGCCACACTATGAAATTTCACATTCCGAATGAATGAATTGCTGCCATCTTTGATGCCATGCTCAAGAGGCATTCCATCACACCTACATTAAGTGTGTCATCAAGGCACCAGCCGCCATGTGGCATCCCACCAAAAGCGGAGGATCATGGGTGCGGCTTGCGAGGCGGCACAACCCCACCTCCACGTGGTGGGCGCTGGTAACCCCGCCTAAAACACGTGCCCGGCTGGGTGCTGCATGGGGCTGAGCGGGGTGGCCGGTTGTTGCGGGTCCTCGGATCATGCGACGACTGGGGAGTCCTACCGGGGGGGGGGGGGGGGGGGGGGTATCAAATAATACTCATAGTAGTCCCGATACCGCCAGGCAGCAGCCATGTACGGGGGGCTGCTAAAAATTATTCATGTACGCCCTCGGCATGGCGCCGGCCTCTCCGCGATCCGCATATGGGTGGGGAAGGGCCGAGGGGGGGGGGGGGGGGGGGGGGGGGGGGGGCGGGGGGTCCGTACGACTTGGTTGGGAGCAGCCTACTCGCGAGGGCTGCTCGAACTAAAATCGTGTTTTCGTACTTCGGTGCGACCTGCTCGGTACATGGAACGTTACAATGCTCGGAACAACCTCGCACGGTGGCGGCTGTAATAAACCCACCCGCGCACGGGCCCCAAGAAGAAGCCCTCGGGCGGTGACCTCGGCCGAGAGCGTGGGCACGTGGTTGCCGTGCGTCGGGCGATCCGGTTCTAGTGTGATGCACAGTATCGGTGAGCATGCGGTTATCGGCGGGGTAGTTTTATACTTAAACTATTTTCCCCGTAGGCCCAAGGGTGCAGGGGGTTGTTTTTCCCGCCTTCACTTCCGAACTCCGACGACGTCCGGGGACATCGTTGGCAACTGCTCTCAACAACGTGACGGCCGAGCGGCCGCGGTGCTTGGCCGTGGCAGGTGGAAAATTCAAAATGTGTCATCACCCGAAGATGCCACAAGAGAATGCCTTCCTCGCTTGGCGCAATATTGAGCCTCAGTCTACATGCAAGTGGTATTCTCGGTCATCGGCACAAGAGGAGACCTTGTGGCAGAGGTGGTCTTCTGCAAGGGGTTGGCCTCCACATATGTATTCCTGACTGTCCTGAGCCTCCTACATCGCATCCTTGGCCGCATGCCCTCAGTTGTGCCGCCACGCTGTGTGGTTCACCATCCTCGCGGTTTGGAGGAGCCTCGCCGGTGGAAGCGCGCGTTGAGTAGCTGACCATGGGCGTGCTACAGTCTTTGGGTTCCACAATCCCTCAGGACATCAAGCCCTTCCCTCAAGCACGATGCTCCTTCAACAAGGTAGCGTTGTCTCTCTCCAACCACATCGAGCTACGGAGGGTCCACTTGTTGCTCGCCACGACCTCGCCTCGCCCGAGCGACAAAGATCGTGCGAACGGTAACCATTACGACCGCAAGCTTCGGCCGTGTGTCGGCCGCCATGATTGCTTGGTGGTGGCGAGACGGCTGGCGGGGATAGAAGCGGCTTTGGCTCTCGGTCATGACGTATTGGGCACAGTACACTTGCGCCATTTGCTGCGCTCGGCATGGTTCGGGGCGTGCGGTGTATGCTCGGTTGTCATGTCGTGGATGGCTCATCGGCTGAAAAGAGTACATTAGGCATTATTCCAGATGATAAACTGAATATACATGGGTGGATTACACGGCGCATCCGCTCGGTGATGCTTAAAATCGGCGATTCAGGATTGCTACGGCGTGCCCGTATACGGTTTGATGCTGCATACCGTTGCCAACGTTGCCCAACTAGGGTGCGATGATGATGCTACGGCGGGCACATTACACTTCCCGGTACCCCACCCGCCGCCATCGAACCGCAAGCCCACTCTGCCATGATGAGTCGCTACAACAATTGTGCCCCAAGGAAGAGTGCCGCCGTGCTCGAGTTTGAGGGCGTGCTGTTGCGTACAATTCTTCTAGAGCAGCCCCCGGGCTCACGGCGCGGTTGGCTGACCGGTTCCGTTTTTTTGCAGTTTGCGAGGCACAATCAGCCCAACCGCTGCCGGCAGGCACCGTGGGGCACCCTCCACAGGGCCTTCGGTATGCATGCCAAGGTCTATACATGCAGGTAAGAACCATATCTGAAATTTGTGCGTGTCGGCTTGTTGTGTATTGTGTTGTTGTGTGGGCAACATGATTGCGTTTCGCTCAGCGCACACCCAAATAGTGCGCCCTGATGTTGTTGTGACGGCCCTATCTCACCCTTCACTGGCCTCCCGGTCCACCTCGTAATTAGCATGTAGTATTACCCTTTAATTACCCCGTAATCTTGCAAGTTAGTGGCAAACGGCTCACTCAACGACCCCCAAATGGAGGTTTTAATCGCAACATAAATGTACGAACCATGTAATAATCAAATTCTCAGCTCTTTACGCATTAGTATACACGTTGACGGCGTAGACCGCGGTCAGGGCGACTACCATGTGCAGCACTCATCGATCAACGCCCAGGTGATACGCGGTCTTCCTATTGCCAGGAGATACCCGGCGTCACGAAAGATTTCCCGCGCGAATATTAACATGCATGCCAGTCCCATCCAGCCAACAACGCTCGCGGTCGGGTGGGTCTCGACGACGAGACAACCGTTGTGCAGCATGCCCAAGACCACGAGACCATCCACGCCATCAGCGGCGAATGACAAGCGGAAAAACGGAAGGTGGGCGGAAGACAGGGTGAGCCGGCGTGGGCGAAGCGCAACAGCCGCTCGACAGCTTGGCGGCTGGCGCCCATGCGGCAGCAAAGGCGAGAGCCGAACCACCCGAAGGAACGGAATGGGCGACAGAGGAAGAAGAGGCCGATGCTATCGAGTAGCCATACGCGGCGACTTGTGGAGAGGGCGATAACGGCGACATCGGGCCGCAATAGGACAGCCGGGAGGTGATAAAGCTAAAGGGCAGTGTCGCATCGTTATAGGCCGCGCTCGAGCAGCAAATGAGCAAGACCGCGGCGCAGCTCAACAAGCTAAAAGAGTTAAATGCGCATTACGGGGAGCTCGTGCTCACCGTTGAGGCATCGGACAGCAAGTGGCGGAAGCTTTGTATATCGCACCAAGCATATAAGCACCAAATACGATCGGTAGGCGGAGCGGTTCGGGATTGTTACGACGGAGCTGACGGGTGCCGAGGAAGAAGACGAGAGAGTGCACCATGCCAACGAGCATTTGCGTGAGAAATCGTCTCGCCTCCTGGCCTTCGCTAGGCTAGTCGCGGCATCATTTTTCGGGGACTCAGAGGAGGAGGCCGAGCGCCGCCAGATGGAGAGACTGGTCGGCAGGCGCCCTCAGCGTCCTAACGGCCGGCAATCCGCAGGACTATCGGACGGCCTCGGCGTTAGGAGCGCTGCAACTCCGGGTGGCGAGGCCTGTGCGAATGCGGTTGCATCACTGGCGGTAGATGCGGGCGCTGGTGGCGGTGAGCCTCCTACTGGCGCCGACGGCGCAGCGGCTGATGCACCAGCAGAGCTCGGAGATGGGCGCCAAGGCCTGCGCCATGGACAGCCTACGATCATGTTCACTGTGGGCCGCGCGGCTCGAATATGCAAGCTAATGGATGCCAGCAGGAATGAGGATGGCAAGCGCCCCCCCCCCCTCCCCCCCCCCCTCCCCGCCGTCATATTACTAGCCATGGGTTAGGCTGCAGCGGCTTGATCTCCATACCAGATTTGCAACTCTCTACGGCCACTAGTGGGGTGTATAGTACCCCAGCTCTGATTGCACATACCATGCATCTACAACAGTTTCAGCGGCAGCATTAGTAGCTTTTAGCGCACAAACTGTTGAGCAGTCGCTTGCGGGTGTCAGCGATGAAGACCTTCTCGCCATCCTCGTGTCGTTCTTTAAGACACATCGCAGCATGTGGACAGCCATAAGCACAAAGGTTGATATCAAGGTGGCGGTTCAGGCGGAGAAGAAAGTTGTGGCAATGATACATGAGCACATGCCAATGCCATGCATGCTGCGCGCTGGGCGATCTATGTGGCAAGGCAGGGCCGCACCTTCACCCCGCCGCGAGCCTTTGATCAGCTACCTCCGTCGCTTCCTTGACTGCCCCCCTCGCTTCCCAAGTTTGACTTTGTAGTCCGGCAGCAGCGGGATGTAGGCAGCGCCGCATTGCTCTTGCGACAATTCAGGATCCATTGCAAACAAGCAGCTAATGGAGCACTTGTTACTACCAATGACAAAGCCCGCCATGCATCGCTGATAGAACATGCTATCATGGGTAGCGCCGTGTGTGTGTTGGAGAGGGGGCGGGCGGCAGCACTGGACACAGCTAGGCATTGGCGACACAGCACCTGCGGGTAGCGACCACTAGGAGGGTCATGTACTCCTCTTTGTTTGCAACCGCCATGATGTTGGCTGACAATCGGTAGTCCGTGTTGTTTGGGTATTCATTATTGCGCAGAGAACCCTCGTAGAGCCGCGGTCCTTTTGCAATCTGGAATCAATATCATAGCAACACGTCATTGCGTCTTCACCGCTATCACATCCATAGATACACACACCCACATGGCACATTTGCCGGACCTCGTGGAATGTGCAATTGTTGTTTTGTGGCATGACAGCGAAGGTCTCGGCTGAGATGCTTTCCACTGGCAAATGTCACGAGATTGAGGATGAAATGATAAATCAGCAGTGCACGTACCCGTATATTATGACGTGCCGCGCGCGCCATTCCTGCCACTGGGACGGCAAGCAAGATAGTGCGCGCGCCCCGCCCGTTCAGGTCCCGCCTAGAGGATTATTACAACTAGATATAGAAACGCCGGGCGTCTCACCGCCATGCTCACTGTCACCAGATTACCACTGCATGTCTTCACCCGCCGGCATACCCATTCCGCATGGCTCTCCACCTAGCCTCCGCCCCAGTAACCATAGGTGCGTTCCCACCTCGCCGCCCACCCTGTCCGTGTCGCTTGTCTTTCCGACCTGCTAATAGTGCCCATTGTGTCGATGAGGTTTTCAACTACCGCGACGAGTAATAACGCCCCTGACCCATCTCGCAAGATGGACCAGCGGCGTTACTCGTCGCCTCATCGGTAGTTGATAATATCGAAACTACGAGCATGGAGGTCGTAAAGACAAGCGACATGGGTGCATTGGGCATCGGGGTGGGAGCGTACCTACGGCTACCGGGACGGAGGCTAGTTGGAGAGCCATGCGGAATAGGTATGCCGGTCGGGGACGAAACGTATACACGACGGTGAGCATGGCGAGCCGCCAGGCGTTTCTATATTTGCTGATAGTATATTCCTCCGAGCGAGACCCGAACCGGCGGGACGCGCGCGCACTTATATTCTAGGCGCGCGCCTGCGCCCCCAGCAGGAATGGCGCGCGCGGCACGTTGTGTAATATACGGGTACGTGCACTGCTGATTTATCATTTCATCCTCAATCTCGTGACATTTGCCACTGGCGAGGGATGGTTACCTGATAGTGGTCAAACGCGCGGGGCGGCCTGGGATACTGTTGATATGGTAGGTTGAAATCAGATTCTAGGAGGCGGGACGTGTAGCGGTGCCGATGGCGCGGCGAGTTAACTCAAAGTGCGAGAAGCCATAATATAGTGCGACAGCGGGCGGAGACGAGGGACGCAGGGCGGGCCATATGGGTGCGAGGCGATCGAGACGCGATCATGACGCCCAGAAAGCAACAACACACCCACACGCAAAAACATCTCCAGATATATGTCTAAGATGCTCACAAAGACCTTGAAACTTAGTTGGGATGGACTGTGGCGGCTGCCCGAACCATACCCGCGGCGGCGGTTGGGCAAATGAAGCTCATAGAATCAAGATTGCAAGATGAGCGGCCGTCAGGTTCGCAAGGCATAGTGACCCGATACTCGTCAAACACGAGTGGCAGCCTGGGATACTGCTGATACGGTAGGTTGAAAAAGATTCTAGGAGGCGGGACGTGTAGCGGTGCCGATGGCGCGGCGAGTTGACTCGGCGTGCTGCGAAGAGCTATAATATCACTCGTCGAAACGGGGTCCGCTTAACCGCATTTAACGACTACCAGGCGCGAGTAGTCGCCTGTATATATCGCGTCTAACGTTAGGCGTCACAGTACTTTAAACTTGGCGGTAAGGATGAGTACGGCAGCGGAGCCCTGCATCAAAGTGCTACAGCGAGTAGCGGGTACTCGGTAGTCACGAGTGCACAAAGTACGACACGAGTACACGAGTCACTGTACTTTACGCGAATCGCCGCCCTTCATATCTGCTATTAGGCGCGCGCCAGCCCGCCAGCCCGCCAGCCCCCCAGCGCCCCAGCGCCAGCCAGTCAGCCAGCCAGCCGATCATCAGGACTCCAACGGCCCTCCTTCGGGACTAGCCGCGCAGCTTTGCGGGTTTCACCGGTTGTCGCGGTTGCGTGTATCGGCGAGGATCCCGCGATCGGTCGCGCGGTTAGGGGACTAACCGACAATTTTTTGTCTGCGTCGAGCCCCCCCCCCCCCCCCCCCCCCCCCCCCCCCCCCCGCCCCCGCCCCCCTCGCCCCGCCGACAAGTCAGAGGACAGAAAAGGCCAGGACATGACGCCACGAGGTCGGGACAGGATTCTTGGTGCAACCCGGCTCCGTTTCGCAGGCACGATTGCCCCAGCCCGCCCGCCCGCCCTCCCACGGTCAAACCGGCAGGCCTTAGCGCCCCATCGCGTAAAAACTAGTCCTTAACCGAGCGGTATCCGCCCCTTGCTGTCGGCCCTGTCCGGCCGGCGACTCGGGGATCCGTAACCCTTGTACCTCGCGCTAGGGAATGTTTGCCAGGACCCTACCGCATTACCGAGTTTTCCTGCCTGGTATAACATAACCGTAGCTCCAGTAGGGTTGGCCCCGATATGGGCAACCGCGCGCCACCGGGTGCAGCCGTCATAGTGACGGGGGTTCGCCCTTGGACGGTTGGGCACCTGGCTGAGGGCGTTGGGGCGTCCCTGCGTCGTGTGTGTTGTTGGGGGGACCCGTCGCCACTACTTGCCTTTTGGAGCCGCGTCGATCGGGCGTTTAATAGCCGGCCCTCGGCCATTCCGAAGATCGATCGTGTGTTGCAGCGGGATGGGCTAGTGCGCTTTGATGTGTATTATACCCAAGGGCAGGGTGCGCATGTCCGCGAGCGTTTACAACGTTTTGCGGGCCGGTGGGGGTGGTACTTGCGGGAACACCGCTCGTACTGGGATCGCCACGCCGCCCGCCCTCTCTCTCCCTCCCAGCCCTTGCCCTTTCCCTTCCCTCCCATGACCGCCCATGCCCTTGCCTGTGCGTTGCGACGCTTAATGTGAATGGGTTGTCTTCTAAGGTGGAGGATGTTGGCGCGCTGCTGATCGAGCGATATGTAGATGTTCTGCTCGTTCAAGAGACCACGGTTAGGGCGACCGATATGCGAGTGCGTTTTAATGGGTACTCTGACTACTATTCGTTCGGGGACCGCGTTGCATCGGAACGTGGGTGTTGTGTGTTAGTCCGGTCGCCGTACCGGGCGCGGGCAGTCGGCGCGCCCCACCCATGTTGGACCTGTGTCCGGGTGGGGGGGGGGGGGGGGGGGGGTTGCAGTGACTCCGCGGCCACTATATTTATCTCGGCCTATTTGCCCACCGGCTCACAGGGGGAACCGTATCGGGACCGCCTGCGCGAAGAGTTGGCGCGGCTTCGTACGAGTTATCCGAGGGATATGATCGTGGTGGGGGGGGATTGGAACATGGATGAAAGGGAGTTGACTGCTCTACTCAGGCGTTGGCGGTGCCTTCCCGGCGGTAAGCCCATGTGGCCGCGGGATGCATCGGCGCGCGAACGGGGTACTTGTCGGAGGGGCAGCTGCCGCGTTCTCGACCATTTCATCGCATGGCCTCCCACCATAAGCCCCCCCCCCCTCTCTCGCCCTCGGCATGGGTGGACTACTCTTGGGACACCTCCGATCACTTCCCTGTCATGTCTTCTTTCCCCATGGGCGCCATCCGTGAGGATGCATGTCCACCTCCCTGCATGAACGCCTATATGCAAGGTCCATTCCCAAACCGGCCCACGGTGACTCTCCCTCTGAATGGCCCAAGCCGTTCCACGATTTTGTCACCGCTAATCCGTTCGCGGTGCTCACCCCTCTAGATGACCCACATGTAGACGGCGGGCCCTCGGGAGGGGGGGGATCCCTAGACACCGGCGCCGACCACTTTATCCAGGCGATACTTTATCCAGGTCGGCGGCGCGTGGGGTAGGGGTTGTTACCAAGCCCAGGCGTCGTGGCCTAGGGCCGCCGCTGCAACGGTCTATCCTAGGTGCGATTAATCGTCGGCGCATAGCTTTTATGGCGTGCCGGGGGACTAGGGGCCCTCGGGATGCCGCTCTAGCGTCGGCACATTATGCTGCGGCACGGCATAGGGTCCGGACACTAGTACGTAATAACCGCCGCCGCTAGAGGGAGCGGGCCGTGCTGAAAGCGGTTCAGGATTTTAAGAAGGGTGGTGGGAGACGGGAGTTCTGGAAGTGGGCGCGCTCTCTCCGTAAGGGGCAGGGTTCATACGAGGGCGCGAACGACCAACCAGTACGCGATCCGGTATCGGGGGTACTTCATAGCGAGCCGGGCGAAATCAATGCGTGCTGGGCGCGGCACTATCGGGAAGCTGCTGCGTGACCCCCACCCCCTAGCACAACGGGTTGCGATATACCGTGCGGCGTGGGAACACCGCCACGGTACATGGCCACCCATTGCCCCCGCACTTAACGGGATTAATGGGCATATAACTTGGGAGGAACTAGTCAAGGCCCTTAGGCGTTTAAAAAATAATAAGGCCCAGGGGCAGGATGGGATCACTGCAAAGGCTTTAAAATTTGGCGACATACGCCCCAAATAGCCATTTTGGCAAGGCATTGCTGGCCTTGATTAACGGGATATGGACTAAGAACTATATCCCCCAGCAGTGGCGTAGCTCGGCCATAGTATCGGTGCCCAAGAAAGTCGACGCGACCGTTATGGACAATTATAGGGGTATTTCGATTATGAGTGCCGCTATGAAACTCCTTATGATCATCATTTCCCAACGCTTGCAAGACGTTTGCCAAGCTAAAGGGATAATCCGCCGTTGGCAAGCGAGTTTTATGCGGAATGAGAAGGGCCCCATGCAAGTCGCCAGCTTGTTCGATATCGCGGCTCGTCGCCAAGCGGCAGGTCTACCCACGTACGCGGGATTTATTGACTTTAGGAAGGCATATGACACCGTACCTCATGAGCTTTTGTTCCTAAAACTACAAGCCATAGGAGTTACGGGCCATATGCTTACCTTCATTAAAACTTTATACAGGGATAGTATGGTACGGGTCAAGACAGGGGTGGCCCCGGGAACACTATCAGACCCATACCCATAGAGCGTGGCCTCCGACAGGGATGCCCCGCTTCCCCCATCCTATTTAACATATTTATTAACGATATATTCGATGGGGTAGAACATCTAGGGTGTGATGTACCAGGGTGCACCGACACATTAGGGGCAAGGCAACCACTAAGGGTGCCAGGTCAGTTATACGCGGACGACGCTGTTGGTATCACATGCTCGTTCGATAACCTGCATGCCATGTTCGCCCACTTCTCGCAGTGGGCGGAGGACCATTTTATGGGGTTTGGGGTACTTAAGTGTGGGGTGATGGCATTAGGCCGATATTCCGACGAGACCGCGTTACGCGAACAAGCTGCCCGATGGCAGCTTGGGGGGGAACGGGTACCGGTTGTAAATGAATATAGGTACTTGGGTACGGTCATTAAGTCGGATTTAGGTATGCAACACATAGTAGACGACCGGGTTAAGAAGGGTAGACGCGCTATCGATTCGGTATTAGTCGGTGGACGGGACATAATCCCTATTAATGTGTGAGTGTCGGTTTTTAAAACCTGTGTACTGCCGGTTTTAACTTATGGATGTAAGTATGGGGCATGGATAGAACTAGCGGCGCAAGTAAATTACAAACCGTACTCAATCAGTGCTTGCGGTGCCTGATTGGGGTAGGTAAAAACTCCCCTGGGGTGGCCACTGCACTGATGATGCGGGAATTGGATATTGCGCCCATAGAGGCTACGGCCGCTGCGGCACGGGCTCGGGCGTTCCTTAAAGCATCCGACTTGAATACATGACCCATTTAGTAGATCAGCCAAGTCGGGCGCGCCCTAACACGTGGACGTCAGGGACTGTGCGGTGGTTAGATCGAGTAGCTAGGGCGAACGTAGGGCTAGCTGAGGGGGCGCACCTTCCACTTGAGTGGAGGTCACTAGCCGCGCGCGATGCCGCTAAACTAGTAAAGGCATTGGTGTGGGCGCGTTACGAATCGTCGGCATCGTTAGCACGCAATAACACCTGGGGTATATATGCCCAGGCGTCCTATGCGACAGTCTCAGCTAGACTGACGGGAACAAACAA